>OOIL02000115.1:3529220-3546245 GCA_900332095.2 Cuscuta campestris
TGTTGGTGATGTGCAGTCATCGGCCCAAAGTGGCCCACTTGTAGACAACTGAGAGTTAGGAGACCAGATTAGGGTTTCGGCCGGCCCAAATGGTTTTAAGCCCAGTTTGCTATAACTTGTCCAGCAAGGGTTAAACCCTAATTAGTTGTCTATATATACGATCTCCTGTACTTGTAATCATCATCACTCAATAATACAAACCCTAGTTGCCCCTGTGGATGTAGGTCAGATTAGACCGAACCACGTTAAATCTCGTGTTCTTTATCGCTTTCTTGCTTTATATTCGTGTGTGTGCTTTTGTTCTTAACAGGGACCACATAAATACTACTCGCTAGCCTAAATTCATTGAAAATGCCCTAGTTATAGTTTTTTTCCCTTTTTTATTGATGTAATCTATAATTGGGTGAGGGTTAATTGTATCCCAGTGAATATGGGCCAAATGTCACACAGATATATACTCCGTAATCGATTAGCTATTTTAACTCAATTATTTATGAACTCATTTATCTCTCTTTAGTTTTATCGAAGTGAATTCCCAACAACATTATTTTTCTTTTCCATATTTAAACATAATAAACTTTTCCTTATTTTTCTTTCCTTTTTTGCCGAATACAGGAAAGCGGAAGCCTGACCTTAATTTGTACTTGGATGTTCTGAAACATCTCAATATTGAGCCGGGCAGCTGCATTTTTGTTGATGACAGGTGATAATATATCATGTTTTTTTTGGATTTTTTTATAGTAAAAATTCGTGCCAAAACTCCCATAAATCCGAGAGTTTACACGAATACTCCAAGATTGCATAATGTAGAGTTGTATACTTCGCCAGACTAAGGAATGTTGAAGCAGCCATTGAAGCTGGATTTAAAGGCTTTCAATTCAAGAATGCAGATGTGCTGCGCAAAGACTTGTCACTTGTTGGTGTTGACGTTTCAACTTGTTTAAGTAAAGATTCTGCTCCAACCACTCAATGTTCTTAGGCCTTGTTCTCTTCACCTGATCTAATTGGTTCTGATCTGGTATGGTCTGGTCTGATTGTAGTTGTATTTATTGTAGACCAAGGTAAAATATTGTGTTTCCACATTGGGGTAAACCTTGTGTACAACAAGTTTAATTCTTTTGAATGGGCTATCCATGAAACATAAAGATTAAACTACTCACATGCAAGAAACCAAGTTTGAAGTGCTTTACAAAAGTGTGGGCCATGGAACACAAAACAAATCTTAAGTGCAAAGATGTTCCCAAAGAGCTCGTGGCGAAAGAGCGTCATTAAATGAAAAAATGTTTCAAAAAGTTTGTGGCAAAAAAGTGTCAATATATGGTTCTATGATCCAATGAATCTAATTTTTAAAAGATTTACGGAGTATTTTATTACTCGTATTAAAAAAGGACAAGCGGCATAACTTGTTGTTCTTTTACCTTCTATTTTGATATACTCCTTCCGTCTCAGAGTATTTGCCCACTTTCATTTTTACACACCATTCAATGCACTTTTTTAATCTATTTTATCTTGTAATTTGTATATTAAAAAATTATAAAAATTATATATTAATAATCTATATGTTAAGACAAATCAAACAAGATTACACATGACTATATTTAGGCTTACACATTGAGAGAATTTGATGAGTCAAAGTGCTTAGATGAACAGTTCCAAAAGTCAAAAGTGGACGAATATAGCAGGACGGAGGGAGTATTAAATTTCTTCTATTTATTTTTGTTTTTGTTTTAAAGAAAAAAGAGAAAACAACAACAACAATCGAATCTCACAAGGAAAAAAAGAGAAAGAAAATTGAAATTGATAAAAAAATGAAATGATGGAGTTCAAAAAGTACCTGACATTAAACATATACCAGAAAATTACTCCATACATACACCACAAAATTACTCCATATAAAAATTTACATCCCTCATTTTTATACTAATTTACAAAAATAACTCGTATGTAACCCATACTTGTTATTTGTTAATAATTAGTACGGGACACAAAAACATTTTGTATGAAAACAAAACAATATAATACTCCGTACATAAATGCAAAGTGTATACTTTTTTTTTTACACAAAAAGTGGTTCACATAATATCAAATCACTCATTCCCCCCCATAATTTATAGAAAAATCATTTATTTTTTACACTTCACATAAACAATTCGCACGTGACACATGTAATACTTGTCCATGTGACACAAACAAAATTTGCAATGATATAAATTATAAACACAATGCTTAGCATTGGAAGTTTTGGAACCTTAGATGTTCATTATTTGGAAATACCATTTTCCATTAATAAATATAGGTGTTTTGGATTATTTTTAAATAATGTAAATTAAATTTAAAAATGTTAAAACTAAACGATGTCCATAAATAGCTTTTAGAAAATGATGAAGTCAAACACCATAGCCTTTCGATCAGATTGTTTTTCAATGACATATATTCTATTTGAAAAATTAAAAGTAAACACAATCATTGAAAAAGTTTTAGAAAAATGTTTAAATTAAATGCTCAAGCTAAAAAACACTTAAATTAAAGACATGTTCTCTTTGACTAAATTTATTAAATCTGATCTGAAATTTTTAAAAGTTATATGATCCGTAACTAGGGAAAACCACTAAAATGGGAATATAACATTGAAATTATATTAAAACAGAAGTTCCATCTTTTTATTCTCGAAACAGAAGTTAAAATGCGTTACATTACCAATCATGACTATATACATTACATAAAATGCACATGTACAGTGCTACATTACCAGAACGCGAACTCCTATTTAAAGAATAAAAGCATGGAACACCAATTTTGGTACATTCTCTATTTTTTTTGTCATATTTAGGGTGATTTATTCTGATTCTAATAAAAATAACAAAATATTCTCTCAATTTCAGAATATTTGTCTATTTTTGATTTTTTATCATCAATCGATATCAATCATTGACATATAATTAAATAAACTTATACTGGTATATTTTATGATTTAAACAAAATAGTATTTTAAAAATATTTTAGAAGAAAAATCTAATGAAATTGTTTTTATTTTCATATCTATTATTAATTTTATTTAATTTATAATCAAAATTTATAAATTTTTACTCGAAAAAGTACAAATATTTGAGGGAGAAGTAATGAAAAATTTATGTACACGTACACCCCGACTTCATTCCCTATACAAGCAAGCATTCCGAAGACCCCTACCCCGAGTCCTCCAATCCTTGGCCCAATTCAGAAGTCCCATGAGTTCCTCAGAGTACGCCATGGTCAGTTCTCTCTCCCGCCGTCTAATTTCTTGTTTCTGCCACTATATGTATCTGTACCTGTATACTACAATCTCATTACGAGAAGATCAATCGCTTAGGATCTCTAATTTCTCTAATAATTATAAAAATTTATGGAGTATAATTAGTCTCTGCTCGAACAAACAAATATGAAGTGAAGCGAGGTGTTACAGTTTAAAACATGCCTTCGATCGCAAGCTCAAGCTTTTGGTTGAATTGATTTTCGATACTTAGGGAAAAAAACATATTCCCCCCGTTTACCAGAACGGTTCCTATTTTGACTAATGAGAGAAATAAAGAGTGTATATTTGTAGTTGACTTTACATTTTTGTCCTTGATGTGATGAGTACAAGTAGGATCTGATGGATAAATTGTTAGTGAAAAAAACATGATGTGATAGATATGGTACGAATTAGTAGGTGTAAAAGTAGTTTATTAAGAGAAAGTGTAAACGTTTTCGAAAACGTAGGCAAAAGGGAGTAGCATTTTAGTTCAAAGAAACTGTTCAAATGTGTTTTTAAGGTCTACCTCGGCCTGTATAAGTACTTATGAAGGTGATGAAACCAAACACGTGCAGGTTCAGGAATTAGCTCACCTGGTTTGTGGAAATATTTATAACAAGGAGCTTATCTTATCCGTGGAAGATGCCTTTGTTGATTTTCTTCAGGATAATACGAGGTGCTTTCTGGTCTCACCCCATGTACCCCACATTTGATATGTTATGAGATGTACATTGTATTTTGGGGCATTTGGTTTTAGCTTAGCTTGCTTTGTGCAATCGATAGATTAACGTAAGGGCTATCCCAATTTTTTTGCCTAGCTTTGAGCCTTTGACTGATGAAAAAAACACATATGCTCCAAATGCTATGCTATTCTGTTAGGTTGGATTTTAAAATTGGCATATATCCTCTCCACCACTTTTATTAGTTTTATGCTATTCTGTTAGTTTTATTGTTAGAAAGCAAAATTATATTATCTGTTTCCTTTAATGTTGTTTTTAGTCTATGAAGCACGCGTGCTTCAAAAAACAGCCGCACGAAGCACCATGCGGGTGCGGCTGTGTAGTTTTCTATAATTTTTTTTACTTGGGTGCGACTGGGTACTTTGTGGGATGTTATGTGTTAAATTTATTTAAAATTAGAACAATTGATATATTTTGTGAATATTTTGAACATAAATACATGTATTTTACAAAGAAATGAATAATACAAATAAAAAATGTATAAACTAATTTGCCGCATCCGCACCCTGTTTTCTTGAAAATTTCCGCACCCGTGCACTAGTCGTGCACCCGCACCTGTGCTTCATAGTTTTTAGTGAAGTGGAAACTGTTAAAAGACGGGAAATTAATGATGTGTAGTAAAATTGAGACTGCCCTAAATGCAAGTCTAAAAGTGTTAACTGAAGGGTAGGCTAGAAATTCGCATATACAGTTTACACTTTCTGCTTATGAAATTTGTTTTGGAGCATTTGTGGTAATGGAATTCAATTTGAGATTCTTTGGAGTGAACCCTAATGAATATGGTTATGCAGTTCAAAAGAGGTGTTGGAGTTGGAACCAATGAACTCATATCATCGTCATCTTACACATCAGCTTGCTGATATTTTTGGGTAAGTGGTAACTATTATAATGAATGTTCCCTTTTAAGCCTGGTTCGTGTTTCACAGACATCATTATTGTATTATCCTGCAAGGTTTTCTCATCATTCAGTAGGTGAAGAAAATAATCGGCACATAGTTGTGGAGCGAGGCCCTAAGACATCGATGTATGTGAAAATTAAACCCTTAATAATATACTTCTTCCAAATAGATATAGTATTTGGTTCTTCCTAACTAATTTGAATTATAAACTTATGTTCTTTTACAAGTCTATGCAACTAAATCTCTCCCAATGCCTCAAACTAAGTCTTGAAACTCAGATGATTTTTTGTGACTATATCTCATCTTACTTTTCTTGGTTTAAGACATTATAGAGTATAATATATTTGACATAATGATGAAGGGATATGGATTGTAATGCCTTCTCTACTCTAAAGGGAACTTTGGGCCTTTTCTAATATATAAGTAATTGATGATGCATATAGGTGGCATACGTATACTAAAACGATTCCTTAAAGATGCAAAACTTCAATGCTTTAGTTTAATTGGGTATACTCAGTTTTTGAAAGCTTTTTATGCAAATATGCAATGAATGCCTGGAAAATGTTATTCCCTCCGCCCGGAATTGAATTTCCCATTTCGGTTGACGAGGATTGACTGACTTTGTTTTCATTTAAATTTATTTGATTGTAGGTGTAAAATTCAAAAATAAAGTGTATATATTTAAAATCTATATAAAAAGTTCTTCAAAAATCAAAACAAGAGGTGACATGACTATTTATATTATGAAATGAGTAGTGAAAATAAGCAAACCAAGTAAATAAAGTTTGACTGTGTGAATAGTGTTGATGAAATCATTTCCGGATGGAGGGAGTACAAAAAAGTTCCTACTTTTAGTTACATTTTTGTTTGTTGATTTTCATTCCAATTGTATCCTGAAAGCCTTTCAGTGAAAGCACCTGAATTTTAGGCGGACAATTCTAAGTTGGAACAAAGCTGAATCTTCTGTGGTGCTTCATATATGGAACCAATACTGAAAACAGTTGGTTGTTTTTGGATTTCAGCCTTCTGACATTAACAGGAATTTAACTTGCAGCCCTTCTATCCTTGTAAGAGATTTACTATTGAAGTATGGTGAACTGAAGTTTCTGAATAAACGGTCTAAATATCAAGAAGATGAAGATGAAGATGAAGATGGTACAATGTCTTTTTTTAGTCTTTTATATTGGTAATATATACTCTGGCATGTTTCTTTCCATTGGCACTGTATATGAAAGAGTTGTTGGGATTTTTCGTCTTGTTGTGATCTAGAAGTCTCTAGAATAGTTTTAAAATATATACTGTTGCACACTGGCATGCTTCTATAGGGTCTTCATCAACTCTTAGAGTATGAGACATGCATACATTAAAGGAACTCTAAGCGTGAACCATCATCCCATATACTTTAGTTGCAAAAAGACAAATGCTTTCTCCGTTTTGCAATGGTGGGGTACATTTAGAAAATGTGAATAGGGAATCAATGACAAGAGATAAGAGATTCAGAACTCTTCCATTTTGATGCTGCAACACATTCATTTTTCATCTCAAGCTGAAAAATCCGGAATGCTGAACTTATGTGTTTTTATTTGCCTTAGGTACAGAGGTAGAGAATCCAGAGACATTAGCTTCCAATTTCTCTTGAAGAGCAAGAAGCATTTTATTATTAAATTTGGAACTATAAATGCAGGTTGAGAAGTTAGCTTTCACTGTTAAGGACAATCTTTCTTGCAAGCACCTTATTCTATCTATGGAAGAGGCCTTCATTAATTTTCTTCAGGACGATACGAGGTATGTTTGTGATTACTTTTCATATTTGTATGAGGAGTACACAATGTTTGGAAATTTGTGGTTTGGGCCAGACTTAATTATTTTGTATTTACGTTTTTATGAACAGAAGGATTACCAGAGATGGATGACCACTATTTAACTTCATTAAGCCATATTGACTTCACTTAAACAAATGTGCATTACCTGTTATAATGACATGTCAATTTGGCTGCATATGCTGTACCCAATGAAACTAGAAGTCTAGAACTTGGGACCTATTGCAAGAAGGAAAGGCATCTTACCATTAGTGTAATTAGACTATTGCAGTTTGACGGAGACTGACATGTTATATGCATTTAATAGATTGAAATATTGATTCATTTTATATTGCATAGCCTAATTTTAACTGGTTTAACACGAAGCTTTATGCAAAAAAAACATAATTCCTCTAACTAAGTAATTGGCATGCTAGGTTGGTAAGCAAACTATATGGAGGTTTAGTGCAGATCAGCTGTGAACTATAAGTTGTTTACTTTTTTATTTAATTTAAATATCAGAAAGCGAAACAATATTATCTGTGAAGTTTAGTGGAACTTTATTAAGAAGAAAATGTTAAAGCTTAGAAGGACAGATAATTACATGAAGATGCTTTAAATAGAAACCTAAAAGTTATACTTGAAAGGAAGGGAGAAAATTTCCCTACAGAGTTCATCTTTATTGTGCTCCATATCTATTTAAGGAAGAACATTTCTGGAGTTGTGAAGAATTTCAATTTGAAAGTTGAAACCTCGGATGGGGTTATAGCACTAGATTTTTCTATATTTGTGGCAACAAGGTGTGATTTCTTTATTTTGCACTATGATGGAAATGTATTTAAAGGACAAGCTAATGCTATACCTTGCATTAAACCATGAAAAAGGGCTACCATATCTGAGTATATTTCTGTATGGCTGTATGTTTATTCACTGTCATTCTCGCACTTATACAAGGTGTAGAAAGAGAATGAAGGATGTGCTGTTAGTGTCTTTGTAAAACTTTCTAACTAATATTGTTATGCAGTTCAAATGGGGTGCTGGAGCTGAAACCTATGGATCCATATTGTCGCCATCTTATACATCGGCTTTCTGATATTTTTGGGTAAGTGGTAACTGTTACCAACTTACCATGCTACTTTTTGCTAGGCCATATGCATGAAATGCACATATGCTGACAATGTTGATTTACCTTGTTTAGTGCTAATCATTATTGTCTTCTCTTGGTAGACTGTCTCATCATTCAGAAGGTGAAGGGGATGATCGGCACTTAATTGTGGAGCGATGCCCTGAGACATCGATGTACGTGAAAACTCGACCCCCAACTTATATAATGCTTGCTAATTGATAGTCTTTGTTTCTTGGATTTCTCCCTTAACTGAATTCAATTTTAAATAAATTTTCTTTAGTGGTTCATATAATTGTGTTCTTCCTAGTGCTTCAAACTTGGTCTTGGGTGCAGGAGTGAGTGAACCTTAGATTTCTCAGTATGACCATATCTCGTTTTCTTCCCCAGACCCTACTCTCGTATCAAACTGGCTTGTTATTGTTGTTGTTGTTGACTATCTCTCATTTTCTGACATTTTTAAAAGTGCAGCCCTTCCGTCCTTGTCAGAGACGTTCTAAGGGAATATGGTGAAGTGCTATCTCCATGGAATTTTGAAATACTACCAAGGAAGCAAGAAAGTGCAGGTTATATAATGTTTTTGTCTTGGCGAATACAGCACTCAAGAAAACATTGCCATTGGCAGTGTATACTTGGGTTGCATTTTGAACTTGGAAAATAGTATGGAAATGAAAAAAAGCTAAGTAAAAATGGTTTTTTTTTGAATATATGGTTTATGTTGCAATGTATACTCGGGTTTCATTTCGGCCCGGAAAATATTATGAGACCAGTCCATTTGAGGGTCCTACGATATACATGGCTTGACCCCAAAGTGGTTCCTCTCCCCCCCCCCCCCAAATTTGGGTGACAATTTCAAATATTGACTATGGACTGTCACCCACATGAGGGGTAGGGGGTAAGAACCACTTCTGGCCGACAGAGCACCTTAAGGCCTTCCTTCAAATGGATCGGTTTCATATTATGAAATTGGCAGGGCTCTCTTTTTTATTTCCTTGCAGATTTTATTTCCTTCCAAACTTTCCTTATTCTCCTCACTATTTTATTCCTTGAACCAAACGGTGTTAAAGCTTGTTTGTTAGCTGAATCTTGGAATGCTGAGAACTTGATGCGTTTTACATTTATTTCACTACAGGCTCTCCACAGGCAGGGAATCCAGAGGCATTCATTTTCACTTCGCTTGAAGAGAAAGAAGCTGCATATCTTGCTGCACGCCAGCGGATATTCTCAACCGATGGAAACGCGACAGGAAGTATGACAGAGAGGCCAAAGACAGACCTTGAGGTGGCCCGCAGAATGATAGGTCATGCACTCGGTCAGCGGATCAGACCGTCTAGCGGAGGCGAAGTCATGGATGGCGTGAAGGAAGAAGAGGGGACGGAGACGAAAATGCCCATGGGCAACACAAGTCTTGGTACTCTGAGTGAAGTAAAGAGTGAGGGCAAGATGGGAAATGAAGACTTGATCAAAGAGCAGCATATGGGAGCCGCAAAGAGATTGTTTGCTAATGCTCTCGGGGTTCCGAGAGATGGCAATTTACCCAAACGAAGCATCGAATCAAAGCAAACGAAGACATTCCGAGTCAAGGGAGAAAATGAAGAACCAAATCAAACGAAGGCATTCGGAGTCAAGGAAGAAGACGGTACGCTTTCTGATTGTTAGTATTAGATTGAATGAACTGGTTTTCCATGAGCGAGTTGTCTTATTGCACATAAACAATCTTTTGAGTTCGCCTATTAATGAAACCAAACAGAACTGATCAGGTGTCTCCCTCTTTTTTGTTTCCATCATGTGCATGTTTGATCATCAATTTGCTTATTACTCCCTTTGTCCCAGAGTATCGTCCAATTTGACTTTTTTTGACTAAAACTCGGCAAATTTCGACCATCAATTATATTAAATTTTAAATTGATTATTAGAAATTATGTTTTTTTTGAATGCTATATTCTTTTGTTCGTCTTTCCATAATTCGTTCAATTATTTTCTATAATACTTTCGAAAAGTATTTCTATTTATGACAAAACAAAACAAATGAAAAATAAAATAAAGAAAATTAGCATGCACCCCTCTCACTAAACAAAGTGAAGTTTAATTTGAAAGTACATGCTAAAAAAAAGAAGAAAACAAAAAGAAAACAAAAAGAAAAATAAAAGAATCCAAAAAGTGAAGGATATGAGAGTTAAACCATGAAACTATGAAGGGCCAAATAGGAAATATACTTCACAGGCGACAATTCTCCTTGGACAAGCTCCCTTTCCTCTTAGAGTGAACAGGTGAACTCTGACCGTAAGACAGACGGAGACATGAAACCTCATGACTTGAACTAAAAAAACATATTCCGTGTAAAATTAAATAAACATGTATTTTAAACGTTTAGTTTATGGTTGTGTGTTATTGGATTTTTTTTCTAGGTTTAAGGTTTTCTTCTTTGTCATGAGGAATTTTAGAGTTTTTTTGTATTATTGGATGTGTGTATGATTGTACGCACACCTTACTCTTACTGAAAAGAAGAGAAGAGAGACTGTTTTCAAAAGAATGTTTTCAAGAGACCTCTGACTCAAAATATCAAAAAGAAAGTGTTACTCTTTCTGTTTTAAAACTATATATCTAGATACTATTCATCCAGTTAAACTCTATTTACTTGCCTTTCATATTTTCATTAATTATTTGATGAAATAATATAACCATACTATATCTAGTTTTGTAAAATTTTTTATGTAATTTTTAAATATGTAAAATTTAATTTAAAATTTTACACTTATAATCAAATAATTTGAATTGAAAATAGTTTCACGATCAAACCTCAGTAAACAAAAACGAGAAGCGAGAAGCTAAACGCATGAACTACAATTTATAATAGGAAACAAAACATTGAATGCTCATGGAAAGGAATGATTTTAAGTTAACACTAGGTACACCCAACAAATATTCATTTTAAATTAACAGAATATTCATTTTCATATTGATTTTTTTGCCAGCTCTCCCTCTGCGTAGTTTTTTTAATTACAAGATTGCCATGATGTATTTATCCTCACATTCAATAGAACTCAACTCATTTATATTGTGATATTTAGAATTCAAAGCCTGCCACTTCAAAACAACCCTTGCCTTCTCAATAAGATCTGATCTGATAGGCGCAGTTCAAAGGCCGCTCATCCTCCCCAATGTCAGCTCAAAGGCCGCTCATCCGCCGAACGAAGCCGTTATTCAAGGCATCGCCACCGTCTTCAGTTGATCTTCCCTTCTCGGAGCCCTCAAATGAATCCCCAGATTCAATTGCGAACTCGGCCGACACCTTCCTTGCCGAGAAGATTATGTTGACTCTCAAACGAGGTATGCATTCTCGGAGCTCCCTGTTTCTTAGCCTAAACGCATCCGTTTATCTTGATGTTATTAGCAAATGTCGCCATAATTTGCCTTTTGCTTCGAAATTTGTCGACTCGGTTTCGAGAAACAATCCCAATTTCAAGCATTCATCCACCTCCCTCAGCGCCGCCGTTCATATACTGGTCAGGTGCCAGAGAATCTCTGAAGCGCAGGCTTTGATACTGAGGATGGTTCGAAAGAGTGGTGTTTCTAGGGCCGAGACAGTTGAATCCATGGCCTGCGCTTACAATATTTGTGGATCGGATTTGTATGCTTTTGATTTGTTGATCAGGACCTATGTGCAGGCTAGGAAGTTGAGGGAAGCCGTAGAAGCGTTTCGGTTGTTGCTGAGCAGAAGGTTTTGTGTTACTATAAATGCTTGTAATAGTCTTCTCGGAGGCCTAGTCAGGATTGAATGGGTTGATTTGGCCTGGGAAGTGTACAGGGAAATGATCAGGAATGACGTTCCAGTGAATGTGTATACTCTCAATATAATGGTTAATGCCTTTTGTAAAGTAGGGAAAATTGAAGATGCGAGGTTGTTTATTGATGAAATGGATGAAAAAGGGATTTTGGGTGATATTGTGACTTACAACACTCTGGTTAGTGCATATTGTCGTAAGGGTCTTCTAGATGATGGTTTTGAATTGATGAATGCGATGTCCCTCAAGGGATTGAAACCGTGTTTGTTGACCTATAATTCCATTGTCAAAGGACTATGTAAGAAGGGACAGTATCAGAAGGCAAGGGTTGTTTTGAACCAGATGGTGGCTAGTGGTTTCAATCCTGGCTCTTCTTGTTATAATGCATTGCTTGCCGAGTGTTGTAGAAAAGGTAACGTGTCTGAGTCTGAAGCAATTTTCAACGAAATGGCTGGTCTTGGTGTCCTTCCAGATTTGCTTAGTTATAGTTCACTAATTGGGTTGTTTTCAAGAATCGGATGTCTTGATCGTTCATTAGAGTATTTCAAGGATATGAAATTAAAGGGGATTGTTCCAGATAATGTGATTTATACTCTTCTAATTGGTGGCTTTTGTAGAAACCGTTCCATTTCTGAAGCTTTGAAGATGCGTGATGAAATGTCAGCTCAAGGTTTGCCCATGGATGTAGTTACTTACAATACTTTTCTGAGTGGCTTATGCAGAGAAAAGATGCTCTCCGAGGCTGATCTGATGTTCAATGAGATGGTTGAGAGGAGAGTGTTTCCAGATTTTTGCACATTCACAACACTTATGAATGGATATTGCAAGGATGGTAATATGGAGAGGGCAATGTCACTGTTCGATTCAATGCTTCAGAGAAACCTCAAGCCCGATGTCGTAACATATAATGCCTTGATTGATGGGTTTTGCAAGGCTGGTGATATGAAAAGGGCTTTTGAACTAAGAGATCATATGATTTCTGAAAGCATATGTCCTAATTGTATTACATATAGCACTTTAATAAATGGTTATTGCAACAAGGGTTGCATTTATAATGCATTGGGATTGTTTGAAGAGATGGTCGGTTTAGGCATTAAGCCCACCATTGTCACATGCAACTCCCTTGTTAAAGGATATTGCAGATATGGTAATGCTGAGAAAGCATGGGAGTTTCTAAACAAGATGCACTCTGAAGGAGTGTTTCCAGATTCAGTTACATATAATACTCTAATACATGGTTTGATTAGGGAGGAACGATTGGACAGAGCGCTTAACTTATTTTATGAAATGGAAAATAAGAGAATATTTCCTGATGTGGTAGCATACAATGCCATTCTGGGTGCATTTTGTAGGGTGGGTAGAATGGAAGAAGCCAATTTGATGTATAGGAAAATGATAGGGAGGGGCATAAATCCAGACCGGTCAACATATACGTCATTGATAAATGGACATGTATCACAGGAGAACTTGAAGGAGGCTTTCATATTTCATAATGAAATGCTCCTAAGGGGCTTTGTGCCTGACGATAAGTTTTAACTTTCACTTTCTACTTGAAAAGCCTTATTGAGTTATCTTTGCACCTCCATATATGAAGTTCCCTACCCTATTCTTCTTCCATTTCTAATCTATAAATGGTTGCTGAGAGTCTCTGACAGACTACACATACCAAACCAAACATACCTGGCATAACTCACTAAGTAAGATCTGTGTTGTCTGTGGGGTGGGGATGCAAGCCTTACATCTGCCCCAAGGAATAGAGATGTTCTCGTGAAGGCTCCCGTAAAGTAGTGCAAAGTCATGCAAAAAATGTCAGTACAAAACCAAGTCTGACACAGACTACACGCGTTGAATAATGGAGGAAATGGGTATGTTTCACCAACTTCCCTTTACATAATACTTCATATTTGCTTAAAAAATCTTGTTTCAAACATAAATTTGTCCAAGAAAAAGATTTCATTCTGTTGAAAACAAGCTAATTATTCCTGCAATTTGTACAAAGAGTCATGAAAAATGTAGTTGAACCACAAAGAAAATTTCAAATGACAAGCATGATCCATGATGCATGATAGTTCTACTTGACCAAACTTTAAAAGTTGCAATTTGGTAATAAGTTTGTAATGGTGGTATTCGCACAATTTTTGATGTAAAAGTCAGTGCTTAGTCGTCGTTAAATTCTTATCAAGAAGGAAAATTTCTTCTTGCGGGGATACCCCATGGATATATTGAATTTTTGTCATTTGTGGCTGGTTGATGATGGCATGATGCTAGACTATGCAGCATTGTTGCATGTTGACATGTTCTTTCAAAGGCATAGGCATTTCTGAACTCAAGATAAAAATCATTTTTTTAAATGTCGGTCCTAGGGTATAGAGTTACATTCTTCTGCCTACGATTCTCTTATATGATGATCCTTAATTCCTATGTTGCTAAATGTTATACCACTGTGACGTTGATTAGATTTTATTTGCTTCAGAACAGAGAATTCAATTTTCATTGAAGATCGAGGGCAGACTGAATCAGGTATTTGACATACCATAGAAAGTCTTAAACCCTACTTTGCACGCATAGCATTATACACATCTCACAACGTTGAAAAGAACTCGTAACAGGAAGCAAGTGGATTACTCTGATTGAGCTCCATAACCCTTGAACTTCACAACTACTGGCATAGTCTTTGAGCATCAAAACATATTGCATAGTCTGACATTACCTCTGTAAAAAGAAAAGAGGGTGTTTCCGCTAGACGCTGGATGCATTTACTGCCAAAATTTCATAGAACCATAGAAGTAAGAAGCATGAAAAGTCTAATGTGCCCTTTTGGATTTAGCCCATTATTTATCTCATACTAAAATGCTGTAAAAGTGACTTTTTTTTATAGCTGAATTGGCAATGTATGTGAACCGAAAGTTGGGATGAAAAGCAACGCCAAACGCCCCCAATCATCTGGGTGAGACATACGCTCGAGGGATGGGTGGTAGGACTGGTGGCTAAGGTTCTTTGCGTGGATTCCATCGCTGCCTCCTCGATTCCTTCATACTGGTTCCCATTTACTAGTTAATGTGGCCAACGGAGATTTCCAATTGACAACTTCTCTTCACATCACAACTTGGTAACTTTGAATTTTGATTAGAGCTGTAGTGGAACAAAATATGTCCTTTTCAAATATGTTGAGACATATTAACATTTGATTGATTGATGTGGATGCCATATTTGGCATGTTCTACGTTTCATAATTATTACTTTAATCATCTTTGTGGTCAAAATTTATAAATTTTTATTTGACTAATAATTGTTCCAAGAATAAGTTGAATTTTGGAGTATTAAAGTAAAATCACTCATTTCTTGAAGTATTCTTGTGATTTTTTTCTTTGATTTTATCATACATCACAAATAATTGAATTTGTTCTTAATTAATTTCTTGTTTTTATTTTTCTTCTTTTTTTAATTGGTGCTAAAAATTTTGTTGATCGACATCTAAATGACACGATGTAAATGAGTCGAGTTCTATTGAACCTCGGTGCGAATAAACTGATTCACTAGAAGAGCTCATGATCTATTGAATGTCTATGGGGTTTGGATGGCTCCTTCGCTTTCTGGCAAGTTCTAACTTTTTGTTATTATTTTTCTTCTTGTTAAATTTTTTAATTGGTGCTAAATTCAAACATACACAAATTTAGTTTTATTTTCTTGATAACTTTTGTTGATCGATATCTAAATGACACTGTAAATGAGTTGAGTTCTATGGAACGTCTACGGGGTTGGGATGGCTCCTTGGCATTCTGACAGGTTCTAACCTTTTATTTCTATTTTTCTTCTTGTTTTTTAATTGGTGGTAAATTTAAAAATTCAAAAATTTAGTTCTATTTTCTTGACAAAAATTCAAAAATTTAGTTCTAACTCTAAATATTGTTTTAGCATTTTGTTGTAAATAAAGTAAATGGTTAAAATATACGGAGTACTTACTTTGTCCCAAAATGTTGAGCTTGAACAAAAGATCATGTCTATCCTTTCTCACTCTAAAACAGTGTAACTTCAAGAAAAATGCTAGGATACTCCTAAATGGTTGATGCACTCCCCACAGATGATTATCATCTGTGCAAAGTATGAGTGCACTCATGGTAGCAACCATTTGGGGCACCCTAGCATGACTCTAACATCAATTAGAGATGTATGAAAACCTAATTTTTATAATTTTATATAAAAGTATATGAGTTTGAAAGTTTTTACATTAGCAAGTCAACTGGGTGGGATTCGGGCTTGATCGAGTTTGACCCATTTTTTGTGGGTCATTCCGTGTTCGATCCACAAAACATTTGTTCAACACCTAATGTTTTTCAGGTCGGGTCCTGGATTAAAAACAAGTCAGTCATTTTTTAAAGAGTCTACCTCCTCAACTTATTTGAATTAGTTTGACTTTTATGCTAACTTTAGCAAAAACTTAAATATAGTTTTAAATAAATGAAATTTATAAAAATTTGATACATCAAAATTATACCACAAAACAAATCCAATCTTATTAACTCTTAATTATAAGTAAATGAATATTTTTTCTTAAAATTTATATTCCATGTTAGTAAATGACATATAAGGAAAAATAAAGAATATTATGAAATGCTACTCCCCACAAATTTTCATATTTTGGCTTTTCAGACTCAAACTACCACCTCCAACCTCAAACGCCAAGTGCTCTTTTTGGCGGTTTGATTGGTCAAAACTGTTGAAAGTCCTTCTAAAAGCCATGAAATGAACATGGTCATAACTAACATGTAGTTTGTACCGACATACACGATAGTGGTATCTGAACGTACAAATGCAATGTTTACAAACAATTATCGTTTGTGTATGGACAAATTCAGAGATGGTTGTCATCTTTATTACTCGAAGAGGGAGAGGAATCTTCGTAACATTTTTGGTCTCAGATCATTTATCGTAGTTTTTATGCTAACTTTGGCAAAATTGAAATATATTTTTAAATAAACAATATGTATAAAAATTTGATAAATCAAAATTATATTAACGCAAGTAAATGAATATTTTTAATCTCATTATTTATACACAAAGTTAGTACAAAAATTAAACTAGGAGGAATAATTTGAAAGAGGGGGAGGAGTAGATAGATAGTAAAAGCACAAAAATTATAAATGTTTGGGATTTAAAAGGTGTAGAATCATATCATATGGGAATGTGATGACATAGAGGAGATCGAATATGCAATTGCACATGATGGATGAGCGGGCTTTGGGGTAACATGGGAGCAGAAGTGAATATGGCTTTTTAGAAGGATGTTTAATTAATTGATTGGGGGGAGGAAAGGTGCCCACACCGGACGTTTTAGATCTGTATGACCGAAATAAAGAGCTGAGGTTAGACGGAATGAGCACGACCTTACTTGAACAGGATCTGTTCTA
>OOIL02000116.1:0-13882 GCA_900332095.2 Cuscuta campestris
TAGTTTATACGTATGTGAGTCCACAAGTTATATGCTTTGTGGTTAAGTTGCTTCTTATGTATGAAATGGCTTGAATTGGCTATTTCTTTGTCTTTGCTTTTTTTAATGGAAAGAACATTTTAAGTTAGTATGCATGGTGTCCTTCTTGAATTTTATTATTCCAAGAACGTGTTCTTCAGGGCTTAAACTCTTTGTTATGTGGAAATCGAGAATAACAAATATAAACGAGAAAAACACGACAACAGATTTAACGTGGTTCACCAACGTTGTGTTGGCTAGTCCACGGGGAGAGGGGGAGCAGTTTTATTTCGGATGGAGAGGCAAAAACAGAATACAACATAGGGTTTGTGATAGCACCCATATAAATAGTGCTTGGCTAAACTCTAACAGACTTGGGCCCACAACTACAGAATTAACAGATAATTACGAGCCCAATACAACAACATTGCGAGACCCCCGTACTCCCTGCTATAACAGGTCAGATTCAAGGCATTACAACACTCTTAATTTTGAGTTTTTAATTTTCAGTTTCTTCCAGTTTCTTCTAGTTCTTCAGGTTCCTTCCAGTTTCTTCCAATTATTCCCGTTTTCTTCAAACTATTTCTACTCTCCAACCAATTACTCAAAAACGATATATTTTTAATGTGATTATTATTATTATTACAATTATTATTACAACTGTTATGTTCATAACTATAGTTTATAAATTATTTTTTTCATCTCACTGTTTTTACGATTCACACTCATTATTTTTTTCTCAACTTTTTAATATGAATAAGACAATTTTTTGTGTATTAATCTACATGATAAACTAGGAAAATATCAAAATTTTAAACTATATTAAACAATTATGAATAAAATAGTTACAAAGAATGTTATATTAATCTAACTTTATATAAGATCCCTCACCTTTCCCTTTATTACCCAAATTTATCTCATTTTTCTAACTTTATTAAAAAAAATTTAAAGTCAAAATAGTTTATAGAAAAATAATAAAATATGAGTAAAACATAAAAAATGTGAAAAAAAGTTTTATGTCTTTATTTCAAAAATAGGAGTTACAATGAAAATAAATATCAATCATGAAAGACAAAATAGGTTTGATTACATTATGTGACATGTCTGATATTCAAAACAAAATTTTGTAATATATAAAGTAATTTACAAATATATTATTTATAATAAATATTGCTTAAATAAATCGAGGTGCAACGTAACCATACTAACTTTTTAAAATTTAACATTTTGATATTTATGCTAATTTTATATTATAATTATTTTTTTGCAAAAAAAATAGTTTTTTGCAAAAGAAGTTTTTGGTGTATGAAAAATAGAATATTTTTTTCTTAAAGGAATTCATTAAGATAACGTGATGATGGTGGTGGTGATGATGATGATGATGATGATGATGATGATGATGATGATGATGATGATGATGATGATGATGATGATGATGATGATAATAATAATAATAATAATAATAATTTATAACAACAAAATTTAGAATGAGAATAATATAAAATACACTAAAATAAATTCTTTTGAAGTTTTTTTAGGTTTTCCAATTTTTCGAAGGTTTTTGAGTTTCTTCCAGTTTCTTCCATTTCTTCTAGTTCTTCCAATTTCTTCCAGTTATTTCCAGTTTCTTTCAACATCCAACTCTTTTTTTTTCAATTCTAAAGAATAGCAACCTTACTTCACTAACCACTTTATATTGCAAATTATATATGCAATTGGTCCAAACAAAAAAAGAGTCTCATAGAATTTAGGATGGAGATTACAAAAATGAATTGGGGTGCAACGTAACCATACTAACATTTTTAAATTTAACATTTTGATATTTATGCTAATTTTATACTCCGTATTATATTTTTTTTGCAAAAGTAGTTTTTTGTGTATGAAAAAAAATTCTTAAAGGAATTCATTAAGATAACGTACGTGATGATGATGATGACGATAATAATAATAATAATAATAATATTATTATTATTATTATTATTATTATTATTATTATTATTATTATTATTATTAGTAATAAATACGAAGTATGTTGTACGACATGGCTGGAGTTAATCTAGTTTATACGAATGTGAGTCCACAAGTTATACTCCCTCTCTTTCATTTTTTTCACTTCCAACCAAACACTTTCCTTTTCTATTAAAAAAAACACTTTTACCCTTACTTTTTCATACCCTACCTATCACATCATACTTTTTCTCTAATAATCAATCCATCACATCTTACTTTTATCCATCACATCAGAGGCAAAATTAGAAGTCAACTATAATTTTACACTTCCTTAATTTGCCTTATTTTCAAAGTGGGAAGGTTTTTCCAAACGGAGGGAGTATGCTTTAATGTGTGCATGGTTAAGTTGCTTCTTATATACTCCCTCCGTCCCTAAATAAAGTTCTATTTTTGACTTTTTTAGAATTTAAGAGAGGGATATTTTGGTGTTGACTTTCCAAAAATACCCTTGATGTAATGTGTAAAAGTAAGATGTGATATGTAAATTATTAGTAAAAAGGTATGATGTGATAGGTAGGGTATGAAAAAGTAAGGTGTAAAAGAGGTTTTTTAAGGGAAAAGAAAAGTTTATTTGGGGACAAAGAAAAAACGAAAGAGAAAGTTTATTTAGGGAGGGAGGGAGTATGAAATGGCTTGAATTGGCTATTTCTTTGTCTTTGCTTTTTTTAATGGAAATTAAAGAACATTTTAAGTTAGTACGCATGGTGTCCTTATTGAATTTTATTATTTCATTATAAGAATGTGTTTATTAGGGTTTAAAGTCTTAACTTTTAGTTTTTCTAATTTCTTCCACTCTCAATCAATTACTCTAAAAACGATATATTTTTAATGTGATTATTATTATTATTATTATTCCAAATGTTATAATCATAATTATAGCTTATAAATTATTTTTTTCATCTCACTATTTTTACGATTTACACTCATTATTTTTTATTTCTTCAACTTTTTAATATGAATAAGACAATTTTTTGTGTATTAATATACATGATGAAATAGGAAAATAACAATATTTTAAACTATTTAAAAAAATTATGAATATAATAGTTACATATATAGAATGTTATACTCCCTCTGCCCCTTAAAGTCATTTCCTTATTGACTTTTGGAAAATTAAGGGAGAGATATTTTGGTATTGACTTTCCAAAAATACCCATGATGTGATGTGTAAAAGTAAGATGTCATGGATAGATTATTAGTAAAAAGGTATGATGTGATAGGTAGGGTATGAAAAAGTAAAAGGTAAAAGTGATTTTTTAATAGATAAGGGAAGGAGTTAGCGGGACAAGAAAAAAAGAAAGAGGGGAAGTTTAACGGACGGAGGTAGAATTAATCTAACTTTATATAAGACTCATCATCTTTTCCTTTATTACTCAAATTTTTCTCATTTTTTTAATTTTAATAAAAAAATTGAAAATTGAAATAGTTTAGAGACAAATAATAAAATAGAAGTAAAACATAAAAAATGTGAAAAAAAGTTTTATGTCTTACAATGAAAATAAAATGTAACCAAATTAAAGCACCCGCTCGGCTCAAGGATTATGTTTGACTTGTTATTTATTATTTATCTTATCAATTAGTGTATTATACTCCCTCTATTCCTTTAACCCTTCCACTTTTAACTTTTGGCAAAAATAAGGAAAGTGTAATTTTGATTGACTTTCCAATTTTGCCCCTGATGTAATGGGTAAAAGTAAAATGTGATAGTTTGGTTATTAGAGAAAAAGTATGATGTGATAGGTAGAGTATGAAAAAGTAAGGGTAAAAGTGATTTTTTAATAAAAAGTGGAAGTGTTTTAGGGAATTCCAAAAAAACGAAAGGGGAAGAGTTTTGTGGAACGGAGGGAGTAGATGTTTTCAGGTAAACGGTTTATAAGCTCAATTAAGGGTTTGTTTTTATTTTTTTTGTTTCGATATTTTTCTTGAACCAACATGGTTAGGGTTTCTTGTTATAAATATATGGATGCTATCCTCCTATATACAATGGTAAGAGGACCTTATGAATAGTGTTCCCGCCATTTTCTCCTCCATCCTTTGGGCCAGGCTGAGCTGCTAATATTGGGCCGAAATTTAGTCATCCTTTCTTGGGCATGCGGCTGACAATTTTACGGGGCTGCGGACCAACTTTATTGGGTTGCGGTTGGCGGCTGTGCGTGGCTCCATAAAGTGAAACAATAATGCTTTCCATCTAATCAATTTAATGGTTAGATTTGCACAATCCAAGCATTTAATGTGCTTAAACGAACACTTTATGGGTAAGTGTAAACTTACTACTTTATGGGTATGTGTGTTGCATGGAGCCACACACCATAAAGTAAGTTACCCTTTATCTCAAATCAGCATTTATTAAGGTGATTCTACAAATCTTTTTTGCTATGGTAAAAGTGACGATCTTACAAATCTCTTTTTTTTGCACCAAATGTATCATTTAAATACAAAAAGTGAAGATCTTGCAAATCTTTTATCATTATTACTATGAATAATTAACTTGATTCACCAATTTTTTTAAAATATCTGCTTACACCAGAACACAGTATAAATACGAAGTACATCTTGGGTACTTTCCAGTCTTGCCTCCGCCCTTCAGGTACTTCTCTCTACCTTGAAACCATATTAACATCTTTAATAATCTTTGCAAATACTTAAATTGTAGTAGTAAAATCAGCCCGAAAAATACATTCAACAATATTTCATGCAATAAAAGTTTGTAGCATTGCAGTGAAGAACAAAATCATCCACGAAGGTAGTTTGACAAAATCATGCCCCGGAGTATAAGTTTATCATTCAAAAGGTTTGAAAGAGGATTTTTTTCTTAAATCTTAGAAACAGTTTGAGCAAAAACATTCAAATAAGAAGAGGAAAGCATAAGAGGGTATTTTGAAAGATCAAAGCATACATAATGAAGCCTGCNAACTAATGCATACATTTGCAATGCACACATATGCAGATGGGCCATTATGTACGGGCATATAAGAGGTCTATAATGAACTTTTTGATGTGTTAAACTTAAAAGCATTGAAAGAAAGCCACTCTTGAACCCAAATTAAAAAACATTTACAATTACATTAAAGTTGGGCACACTAATTGAGCCAAACCCTGAGGCAAAAAGATTTGTTCCAGAAAATATTAATAGCTATATGTTTCCTAACATATTCAAAAGGGCATTGGATATGACTTCATCACAAGGATTCAAAATAAAAAATAAGATTAGGAGTCATTGCCTTTAAGTCAGGCAAAAAGGATAAAAGTCTGAGTTAAGCCAGGCAAACAGTTCATGAATTGAAATAAGGAGTCATTACCTTTACTGTGAATATTTTTAATATTTGATCTGCTAATTTAATTTCCATTCTCAAACAAATCTATACCAATTTTATAATTTAAACTTTTTTAGGGAAAATGTGCTATGCATGTGAAAAATACCCCAGTAGATTGAAAAAAGAATATCAAGATGGAATAAAAAGAACTAAAACACAAGCAAAGTGCAATCCTTTAGAAAAAAATGCATTTATTAACGTTTATAGATGAAATATTGGATGAAATGTCTCCTTCCAGTCATTATAACAAAATGTAAGGACCTCTGCTGTCTTCTTCAAAATAGAGGAACCTGAGAGTTATTTCAACAAAACTCGCGTCACCCACGAGTAATTCTCTGAGAAAAGAGACACCACACTTAAGAGATAAGAGCGGCGCAAACGATAGAGAATGGGATTGGGGAATGGCGATAATTGGGAGCGGGGTAGATGGGCTCATCCGGTTAGGTTAGCACCGTTTATCTAATCCTTTCTATTCCACCCATTATGAAGCTCTTACTAATTTAAGTTGTTTATTTGATTACAATATTTTATTAAACTTATTTTTATTTATAAATTGATGTAAAATTAAAACAATAATAATTATATATGTAAATTAAAAATTATATTAGTTTTATAAATGAAGATATGAAATTATTTTATCAATCCTACTATATACAATGCTAGGTGAAATTTATGAACAGTGTCCCCGCCTATTTTTATTGGGCCAAGTGAGCTGCCTTTAATGGGCCGAGTGGGTTGCTATACATGGGCCAAACCTATAGCAATTAAATTGTCTAAATTAACGTGTAAATGTAGGCGTATAGGTCAGCTTAGGAATGATGGAAAGCACCTCGATCCAATAAATTTACTTTTTTAAAGCACCTCGGTTCAATAAATCTACTTTATTAAAACACCTCGATCCAATAAATATACTTTTTTAAAGCACCCCGGTTCAATAAATCTACTTTATTAAAGCACCTCGATCCAATAAATCTACTTTTTTAAAGCACCTCGGTTCAATAAATCTACTTTATTAAAGCACTTCGATCCAATAAATCTACTTTATTAATTTTATGTCTAATCCATATCTTAATCTAATTATTCAAAAAATCTATAAGTACATGGACATTAAATGTGATAGTTTAAGTTGCCTCCAAGCCCAAGTATATATATATATATATATATATATATATATATATATATATATATATATATATATATATATATATATATATATATATATATATCCGAATTTGTTTAGAGCATACACACCATTCAAAACACATACCACAGCCATGAGTGATCTAAATGTCCCAAAACCCACAAACCATGATGTGGAATTTCATTGACAAAATTGATAACACTCTCACGGCATGGATGCTCAAGTTACAAGTCATCTTCCATGACGAACATGTAAATTTTTTTCTATTTCTCTTTTAATATATTCCCGTATTTACAATGACGAACACTGATTTTTTTTCATTTTTTGTAGGAGACGAGGATACATGCGCATCTTAAAAAACCTGAAAAGAAGAAATTTGAAAACCTGATCGTTGAAGATGGCGTTCTTGGAAAAAAAATTAATGGATTGTTCATGAACGGATTGTTCATGAACAGATTTTGAAAAAAATGAATATGATGTTATTAAATTTTGAAATATATACCTTTCGATGTTTGAAAATATTCTTAAAAGTATTTAAAAAAAATATTGTATGCTTCCATAAAATAATGACCCATCCTCAGAAAAAAGAAAGTAAAGATTTAATGGGTTTAGAAAATCTTTGCATTTAATACAACTACTTAAAGCAATTATTTTTGTAGCACACTTTTTACTGAATAAGAATTTAAATAATCTGATGTTATATATTTTGTACTATATGCACATCAAAATTTTTATTTCTTCATGTCTATATTTAAGGAAAAATTATGCAGTCATAAACTATAAACACGTCCTTCGAAAATGGAAATTAGAGATGTGATGGGTTTGAGAAGATCTTTGCATTTAATACATCTACTTTTTATTGAACCAAGAAATCTAAAACAATCTTATTTCTAAGATATGGACACAGTTTAAACTACACAAGATCAAAGCATTTTTAATGCCATACTGTACAATTAAACCTTAACATGTTCAAAGTGATTACTTGAACATGTACAAAGAGGTTTAATAACTTTATCTTTTTTAATGTACACTCCCATTTATGAGGTTAAAATAAACAAGGTATAAATATTTTTTTCAAAAGCAAATTATAGGAAAAAAGTGTATAGAATCACTAAAATATTTTTAGTGAAAAAGTGGGCTTGAATATTTCTGATTTCATCTCTGCAAATCAGAATAATAAGTTCATAATTGTATGGTATAAGAAAAATTATTAGTATTAAATGAAAATAAATATTTTTCCTTGAAGTATTTCATAAACTGTATATTTTTAACATTTAATATACATTATATATTAAAATAACCCTTCTACTTCATAATTATACATTAAAATTGGACATGGAAATTTTTAGCTAACCATATCGAATATCTTAGGTCATGAAATTGTAGTATATAAAGATAGAAAAAATTGAAAAAGTATAAAAATTACGAATAATGCCTAATGTAAAATTATTTTTTACTAAAACTATTTTCGGAAATCTAATTAGTCTAAAAGTATAACAGATTTTCTTTTATAAACTATATCCGTATTATAATTCGAAGTCTTAATGAACATGCATGGTTGTTTAAATATAGATCACGAAAAATTTCATGATTCATTACAATTAAAAAGTATTTTAAAAATTTTGAACAATTATAGAAATCAACAGATCTAAGATAAATCCGAATACTTGATTAGAGCACTGGTAATACCCCTCACGCCCACCGGCGTTACGGGGCGTTTAACGCCCCGGGGGCGTGAAACACCGCCCCCCGCCGGCGTGAAACGGGCGTGAGGGCGGCTGCGTCATTCCTTTGACGCGGCGTGAATCGGCGCTGCTCCCTCCTAACGGCTAAAAAAGCCATTGCACCCCAATTTAAAAAAAAAAAAAATTTTTCCTATAAATTCAACCCTCCCCAACCAATCTCTCACCCTTCTCTCCAATCTCTTCTTCTTTCTTATTTTTAAATTTCAAAATTCAAATCCCTCCTCCCAATTTTCAACATGAATCCTTCCGGCTCCGGCTTCGTTCCCGACAATCTCCCCCCGAGTGACGCCGCGATGTGGTTCTACCAAGAGTGGGGCGATTGACCACCGATATACGATACGCAACAATCGGGGTACGTCGACCGAGATTCGGTTCCGGAGACTCAACCGGAACCGTCCGGATCGAAAAAAAGTACACGCCGGAGGAGCCACAAAGCCAAAAGCACGTTGACCGATGCGGCACGGTCAATCCAAAAGTGGACGCCGGAGGAGGAGTGCATATTGGCGTCGGCTTGGGTTGACGTCTCCGAGCATCCTATCATTGGTAAAAAAAATTGTTTTTTCTAATATATTTATATTTATATTTATATATATTTTATTTAATGGTGTCAAAAAAAAATTGTGTAATACTTTTTTAAAGGTACGGAGCAAACGAAGGATGCGATGTGGGATCGTATCGAGGAGAAGTTCTTCACGGCGATGAAGAAGGACGGCTCCTACCGAACCCGTGACCAACTCACTTCCAAATGGAGCCACATCAACAAAAAAGTACGAAAGTTTATGGGAGTATACGAGGAATGCTCCGGCATGAACGACGCCGATGTTCTCCGGCTTGCCACGACCCGGTATCAAGACGACGGGAACCAAGGCAAGGTGCCCATCGATCTTTGGGGGATTTTGAGTCATTCCCCGAAGTGGCAACAACTCAACAATCCCGACGGCGTATCATTCCGGAAAAGATTAGCCGTCGACGCCGAGGTTGAGGTCGACGAGACCATCGGTTCTACCGATCAAATCCCTTCCTTCAACGTTGCGGCTTCCGATGACGAGGACCCCATTCCACGGCCGATCGGAAGAAAGAAGGCAAAATCCATTGCCTCTGGTTCGGGAGGGTCCGCCTCTATTTCCGCTTCTCCTCGCGACGAAATCGGCCGGGCAATGGTTGAACAACTTCGGGCGTTCAATCTCCAAGAACAAGAGAGGTTGAAGCTTAAAGAGAAGGAGTTGAAGCTAAAGGAGCAGGAGGCCGAGATGAAAGTCATGCAAACCGACCCCGGGACGTTGTCGGAGTTTGGACGAATTATCTACGAGCAAAGAATGAGAGAGATCAAGGAGAAATATAATTTACCTTAGTTTTTTTTTATTAATGTATCTTTTTTTTAAATTATTGTCGCTTTTTTTATTTAATTAATGTGTTTTTTTATTATTCGTGTTTCAATTTAATTAGATAATAAATTAATTACATTTTATTAATTTAATTTTAGAAGATGTATATTTAAAAATGTAAAAAATGAAGGTTTGAAGCCCAGTTTTGAAGCCCCGGGGCTTCAAACCCATTTCCAGTGAATTTTGGGTGTAAGTTAAAGCTGACGTGGCAGAGAGAGAAAGTTTGAAGCCCCGGTTTGAAGCCCCGGGGCTTCAAACGTATTACCAGTGCTCTTAAATGGGAGTATGAACTCTGAAAAAAGAAATTTCTATGATAAATTATATAATAATACCGGCGATTGCAGCGATGATATCCCACCGATAAATTATATATATATATATATATATATATATATATATATATATATATATATATATATATATATATATATATATATATATATATATATATATTCAATTCGTATTAAAGTACTTTTGCAATAAAGACCTTCCATCAACAAACCAAACTACGAAGTGTTCCAAAAACTATAACATTGCATTTCGACTACAATCATTGATGTACAAAACCTTTTTTTGGGAAATTTTAATAAAATTTGTAATCTTTTTATTTTTTTTCATTTTATTTTATTCCAAACCAAGACTAAATATAATTAATTTTACCGTCCGTGCATCGCACGGGTACGAGTCTAGTTATCCAGAAATGATAACAAGAAAGAAGTATAGTCTCACCATATCTCAACCCAAATTCTCTTCCCTCTTCTTCTTCTATTCGTTTCTCTCTGAGTATTATATATATATTGCGTCCTCTCCCACATCGCCTTAATTAACAGCAACAAATTCTCTTCTTAACAAATGGCCATCACAAAGAACATCGCCTGGCTATTAGGGTTTATTTGAGGCTAAAAGTAGATGAAAGGAGATTGGAATGTTTAGTAAATATCTGTGAAACATGTCATTTTATATTTATCTTTCCAAACATTCCATTGACGAGAGTAATTTTTTAATATTTTAATCTCCATTTTTAAAAAGGCTCCTAATTATTATACGCATGTGACTAGTTCTACTTCTGTTATACGTTTCCATTGAAAATTTGAGAAAATAAGATAAGTTCACCAAGAGCGAAGGCTCCTAATTATTATTCATAGATCAAACTAATTCTAATTTTTTAATACATTTTCAATGATTATTTGATGAAATAAAATAAGGTTACCAAGAGCGAATTGAAGGGCTCCAAAACCATGTAAAAATAATAAAGAATATTTTATTGCTTGAATAATAAGGAGATAATACAAGACATCTATTTATAGGTGGATGAATATATTCTAAAATCCTCCACATTAATGACTAATTATATACGGTTAGGTTCCCAGTGGCGGATCCAGGATTTTAAATAGTAGGGATCACCTTTCGAGTGTTCTGCGACAACTTCCCAAATTTTTTTAATACATGCAATGCGAGACTTTAAAAAAATTAATTTACCCTTAAATAGTTATTCAAAAAGTAAAAAAAATAAAAAATAAATATTTTTAATGCCAATATTATAAATTAGTTTAATTATCACTCCGTATATTTTTAGTGTAATACTACTACTTTAGAATTTATCTTTGCATTTTAAAATATTTCACTTTAAAATTATATTTTTTTAATATCTAAATATTTGATTTCTCTTTGTTTTTTCTTACTTAATACTATTAATTGAGGCCTCTAATACTTATAATTAGGGTTTCTAATATTTTTAGTTGGGGTCACATATTACCTAACTCTAAAAAAAATTAAAAAATTAAAGTATCACAATACACATGATAAACAAAAACTTAAAACTAGTAGGGGGCCATTGCCCCCAATTATTAAGCTATGGATCCGCCCCTGTAGGTTCCGTGGCCACTAGGTTCCAGTGGCTACGGAAGCCACTGTCCCTCTACGGATATCAATCTCGAAGTATCGGTCTAGTATGGCTCACGATTGTTCGGTTTTAATTTCGGTAAATATATTGGGGTGAATGTATATACAGTAGTTTACACTTTGAAATGTAGAAAACTTTTTATTTAAAAAAATTGAAAGTACATTCAAATAAAGAACTATAAAGATTTAAAAGTGATTAATAAAATAAGAGAAATGCTTATAAAACCTAATTTAATTTATACGTAATACGGAGTATTTCACAAAAAGAGAACAGTTGATAACAAAATACTCCCTCCATCCTTGAAAACCTTTCTCCTTTCTTTTTTCATCCGTTCCAAAAAATACTTCTCATTTCTATTAAAAAGTCACTTTTACCCCTTACTTTTTCATACCCTACCTATCACATCATACCTTTTTACTAATAATCTATCCATCAAATCATACTTTTATCCATCACATCAAATAAAGGACATTTTTGGAAACTCAATATCAAAATACACTCTCTTTAAATCTCTCTTCAAAATCAAAACTTCTATATTTTCCGGAACGGAGGGAGTAGTATTTTAAATGTTTGTATATTCTTTTATATTCATCTATTAAAAAAAACTAAAATTTACTAAAATTGATAACAAGACGCTACTAGTACCTCTCTATTTACTAACTCTCAAAATAGATATGGAGTATACTATACTCTCTCCGTTTTCCGAAAATCTTTCTTCTTACTTTTTTCATTCATTTCAAAAAATACTTCTTATTTCTATTAAAAAATTAATTTTACCCCTTATTTTTTCATACCTTACCTATCACATCATACCTTTTTACTAATAATCTACCCATCAAATCTTACTTTTACTCCTTACATCAAAGGATTTTTTTTGGAAGTTCAATACCAAAATATATTTCCCTTAAATCTCTTAAAAATTAATAACTCCCATATTTTTAGGACCGGAGGAAGTATATAAAATAAAGTAATTTGCTTGTGTGAAATAAATGTCAACAAACTACAAGTATTATCTCCGTGACTTTTTAATATTAAAATTAAAAAAATTTAGTCATAGATTAAATAAACTAAATTGATATAATATATTTATACGAAAGTTATTTAATTAGATTTATTTTGTGAAGTATTTTCAAAATATTATTGTATATAATTAATATACACTATAAATTTTATTTAATTATAAGTTAAATAATTATAAGTAAAATAATGTTTATCTTGAATTCTTGACTGAATGCAAAGATTCTAATTTGGACAAATACTTCTTGCGAACAGACTATTAAAGATTGCCTTTTAAGTTGTATACTCCGTATTTAAATTAAAGCTGACAAATTAGTCGGTCATGTCGAGTTCGGGTTCAATCACTTCAAGTTTGAGTTATTTCGGGTTCGGGTCAATTCGAGTTCGGGTTGAGAAATGTATGTTCATGACCCAGTACTATCATGTTCGAGTCGACCCAACGGGTTATGATTTTTGTTTTTTAAATTTTTAAATTAACATTAACACTTACATTTTTTATTAAATAAATTTAAAATATCAAAAAAATGTATTTAATCTATAAAATTATTTTATTCTAAACTTTGAAATAATTTTTAGATATATAAATCAATATAAGGAATTTAAAAATGCTTAAGTTTTGGAAAAAAGTAAGATAATTATGCAATATCATGAAAATTTTGTCTGAAAATATAAATTTATACACTAAAAACGAGTAGTAAAGTGTATGATTTTGAAAAATTCTTACTTTAGTGGGTTGGTCGGATCGGGTTCGGTCGGATTTGACCCATTTTTAACGGGTCATTTCAGGCTCGGTCAACTTCGGGTTTGGTCATCAAAACCTTTGTTCAAAACCCTGTATTTTCAGGTAGGGTTTCAGGTCAAAAACATGTCGGTCATTTTTTGCCGTATATTCATCCTTTTAATCCAAGGATTAAGTTTCCGTTTCAATTTATAATAAGTGATTAAAAGTATTTTAAATCTAATTTTATTTATAACTTATCTTAAGAACAAATACTTTTTTCCAAACAAAATCCATCACAAATATCCTCATTATTACAAATTTGAGTTTTTCAAATCTTGAAGAACCATTTCAAAGCCATTAAATTGGACGACGTGAATCATTTTCAGAAGTTCATAGATAACGAATTAATATGCATTATGTTTCTTAGGAAATTGGCAATACCTCCGCTAGCTGGATGAAGAAAAAACAAGACTCAATTTACTCCTAAAGTGCCCTTTGTGCCCCAGACCCAAACTATATAAACTGCAAACGCCCCACAACTTAGTGACACAAGAGAAAGAAGAAGAAGAAATCAATTAGAAGAAGAAGAAGAAGAAGAAGAAGAAAAATGGCATCTCTAATCACAAAG
>OOIL02000116.1:72151-97769 GCA_900332095.2 Cuscuta campestris
TGTTTTAATTTTTTTTTCGTTTTATGGTTTTTTTTCTTTATTTTGTGATTTAATTAATTGTTTTTAATTAATTTGGAAGTCTTTTTGGTTTTCAAATTTAGAAAACATGTGTATCAAGACATATTTCTAATAGAGTAAATTTCATTATAGCATCTTTAAAAATTTGGATTTGGATTTCAAATCTGGACTTAGCTCAAATTTCTTGTTTGAGAAACTTAAAAAATCCAAATTTGGATTTGAGTCAAATTCCGCTACTTCATAACAAAGCTTAATTTAAAATCCATATACCTACCTTTGTCATTTGAAATTCAAGAATTTAAATTTTGAAATTGAAATACATGATTTGAAATGAAATGCTAATTCCCAAATACTACCTAAATGATCTTTAATTACAAGTGGTTTTTCATATTTAGTTTCCAATCTTTAGATATTCCATAAATTATCTTCAATTTTTGAAATGTTTGAATAATTACAAACTTATATAGTGTGTGTGTGACCAAATTCGCCCGATTCTTTTTTACACTATTAGTCTTCTGAACCACTACAACTCGCCGCCGGAAATTCATCGCGTCCTACCTGCTTTCCTTGCACACTGACGTTGTTGGTAATATACTAAACCGTTGTCAGTGCTGTCGTCGGAGGGTGTTTCTCACCTACCGTTGCGGGATATTTCTCGCTTATTGTCGTTGTTGCTGTCCATCAACCACACCATTATTTGGGACATGAAATCTACAAATTTTTAATTTATTATCTCAATTACACTTATTAAAATCTAATTTTTAGGGATTTCTTTATTTATTTTTTATTTGAATAGTATGTTGGTATATGATCTTTTGGATACTTGGTATTTGGTACGGAGTATGTTTTTCTGTGTATAATTATCTATCACATAGACATCTACCGTCTACGTCACTGAAATTACAGACAACTAGTGTCTGTGATAGTCTTGATGAAATGTTCTTGATCAAGAATTACATATATATATATGTGTGTGTGTGTGTGTGTATGTGTGTGTGTGTGTGTGTGTGTGTGTATATATATATATATATATATATAGTGTCTATGTAACTAAGTTGTGCTAATTGTAACTTTTTTTACAACATAGAGAAATTGTGAAATGTTCTTTATGTTCCATTACATGGTATATTTGATGGATTTCATTTTTATACATGTTACATAGACAATAAACATCCATTCCTAATGAATTACAGACAGTTTTTGTCTATGTGACCATAAAACACATCAAATAATACTACAAAGAGCCAAAAATTAGATGTAGTAAAAAAAGGGGAGATGTAGTTACAATAAAGTGTAAGTTATAATATAGCACAATAAGATATTGTTTTCAAGAATGAGAAACAAACAAAGCAGAATTAAATTTCTTTTTTCAATTCCACAATTAAAGCAAGCAAAAGAACCGAGAACATCCAAAATTGTATCACACTCAAACTTTATATACCAAACATTACATCCTTCAAAATTTTAGAATAAAAAATTCTAGTGACATGTGATGATTCCATCATTGCCATCACTAATATTGACTTTGACCATCCTCTGCAAGAAGCAACCTTTCAGCACACAACTTCAACACATCTTATTAATGTTGTAAAAACTTTAAAAAAAAATATATGAGAAGTAAATTAATGCATATGGAAATTAATAACAAATTTAAATCAAAACTAACAATGCATTCCAACCAACACATTGACTATCTATGACTATGAGATTCACTTCTACAGGCACTTAACAGTTTTAACTGAAGAATTTACTTAGTGTCTGTATTTAGGCATTTACAAATACGTAGTATCTGTGATTACAGACACGCAGTGTTTGTGATTAAAAATTCATAGACAGTAAACATTTGTGAGCTCCATGTATGCTCAAGAAAAGTAATTCAATAACAAATAAAGAATGTTTATGAAGCAAACATAAATAATGTACACTTTCTAGATAGTAGAATTCATATTTCTCATGTGCCATTGATGATTTATTGGCTGACAAACCTTAAACATTGGTGATAATGAAATACATACATTTTAAGAAAATAATACACACTCGAAATACATTTCAAAGCAACTTTTAAAATAAGGCAAACTATTAATCAGGATACAAGCATTTCACACTAATAAAAAGCACCGAAGCACTTCAGACACATTTCGTAGCAAGTTTTGAAATTGAGCACCCTTATTTGGAAAACAGACATTCCATGTCTGTATAATTTTTTTTTTACAAACATAGCATGTTTGTGAGAGTGTAGATAAAGTATCTAAACCTCTTATCACAAACCATTCTACATACATAGATGAAATGTATTAGGTATAATGTGTAACACTTATATTAGACTTACTGATAGAATTTGGGATGGGTATGGACAACTGGATTGGATAATAAGACACTTGGGTTGAACCACATTAAGAGATTGAATCCAATCGATTAATTAGTTCAACTCAAGAGCTTATATATCGATTATTTTCCTCACACTTTTCCGATGTGGGATACTCTTAACCCTCCCCCTCAAGTGGACGACCGAGCCATTTTGAATCTAACCGGTTGACCACTTGCAACTGGACTCTCATCCCCTTGATTTTTGTTAGAGCGCCAACACCTAAAGGACCACGAGCCGCTGGGTATGGACTTCCAGACGAGCAATTGTGTTAAACGGGCCACAGGACGTTGGATACATACTCCATACAGACAACTGGGCTAAAGACTAACGGGCCGCTAGGAATGAACGTCTAGACGGACACCTTGACAAACGAGGTGGGCCAAAACCTGCTCTAATACCATGATAGAATTTGGGATGGGTATGAACAACTGGATTGGATAATAAGACACTTGGGTTGAACCACATTAAAAGATTGAATCCAATCGATTAATTAGTTCAACTCAAGAGCTTATATATCGATTATTTTCCTCACACTTTTCCGATGTGGGATACTCTTAACCTGTTAAGATTGAAATAATATGAAAGGAATTTGATTCGTGTATTTTCGTGTGTGTTATGCGATTACAAAGGTGCCATATATATGGCAGTAACTTATACAAGGCAAACACCCTATCTAAGGTAAACCAAAGCAGTGCATATATTTACAAGGTAAACTCCTATAATTTCTCCATGACATGCGTAGCTCCACCAGTATCCAAATCATGCGGATCCCTTTGATATATTATTAACATAATTAACATAAATATCCTTAACACCCCCCCTCAAGTTGGAGCATGTAGTAGACAAATGCCCAACTTGGGAAGTAAAGTGTCAAAACGACCCTTGCCAAGAGCCTTTGTGAGAATATCCGCACATTGATTATGTGTAGAAACATGAGAAGTACGGATTGATCCACGTAACAACTCGTCCCGAATGAAGTGACAATCAATTTCGATGTGTTTTGTGCGCTCGTGAAAAACCGGATTTTCCGCGATGTGAAGAGCGGCCGTACTATCACAAAAAATTTGCATCGGAGAAGAAGAGTGAATGCCGAGAAAACGCAGCAGCCCCCTTAGCCACTTAAGCTCACATGTAAGAACCGCCATGGAACGGTATTCAGCCTCAGCAGATGAACAAGCCACAGTTGTTTGTTTCTTTGTTTTCCAAGAAATAGGAGAGACTCCTAGCTAAACAAACCAACCAGTAAGAGAACGACGAGTTAGGGGACAAGCAGCCCAATTTGAATCACACCATCCAGTCAACTCAAGAGAGCTGTCGCTACGTAAAAGAATACCATGGCCGGGAGTGCCTTTAAGATAACGAACAACCCCCAATGTGGCATTCCAGTGGTCAGTTCTTGGTTCCTGGAGAAATTGAGCCAAAGTATGTACCGCATAAGAGAGATCCGGACGAGTAACAGACAAGTACACCAAACGGCCAACCAGGCGACAGTAGGCACTTGGGGCATCAAAGAGCGGGCTGGAAGAGAGAGCAAGTTTGTGATTTTGTTCCATGAGAGCACCCAACGGACGACTGCCAAGTAAACCGGTGTCTGCAATAATGTCCAGCGCATACTTTTGCTGACTAAGAAAAATCCCGGTGGGGTTTCGGGCCACTTCCACACCAAGGAAGTACTTCAAAACACCCAAATCTTTCACATGAAAACAATCGGACAGATACTTTTTGAAACGGGCAATTTCAAGAGAATTATCGCCAGTAATGACTAAGTCATCGACATAAATCAGAACATGCACAGCGGAACCCGAACGTGTATATGAAAAAAGAGAGTAGTCAGAATAGGATTGGTGAAAACCATACCGTCGTAGAGCTCCGGAAAGTTTGGCAAACCAACAACGAGGAGCTTGTTTCAAACCATATAAAGATTTCCGTAGCTTACAAACCATGCCCGAAGTGTGAGGATGAAACCCGGGTGGGAGTTTCATGTAGACCTCATCAGAGAGATCCCCATGAAGAAAGGCGTTGTGAATGTCCATTTGGTGCAACTCCCAATGTCGTGTGGCAGCCTTCGCCAAGAGTACACGGACGGTGGTGAGTTTAACCACAGGAGCAAAAGTCTCCTTATAATCGATGCCTTCCACTTGTCTGTTCCCAAGAATCACTAATCGGGCCTTATACCGTTCAATCGATCCATCAGACTTCTGTTTGATACGATAAACCCACTTGCACCCCAAAGCCTTTTTATGACGGGGAAAAGGAACCAACGTCCATGTGCTATTGTTCTCTAAAGCTGTGATTTCTTCCGCCATTGCTTTGTTCCACGATGGAGATCGGACCGCCTCGTTATAGGACCGTGGTTCAGAGTCGGCATCCAGTGTAGCTAAATAACTCGTGTGATGAGTAGAAAACCGCGTGTAGCTGAGAAAGTCATGCAATGGATACTGACATGGCACATCCTCTTTAGCCACTGTGTACGTGTAGTAATCTTGAAGCCGCACATTACCAGTTTTTAGACGATGTCCGCGGCCCAGCAGGTTTGTCTCAGTTGGGGTTGCGGATTGGGCTGTTACTGGAGAAGACCCCGTGCTCTCCCTCTGTGCAGTAGACGGACTGTCCGCGAGAGAAGGAGGACTATCCGTGGTAGGGAAATTGAGAGGAGCAGCATGTGAAGAGTCATCTGTGGGCCCCTCCTTTGAAAAGGCAGTAATAGGGGCCGAACCACTGGTGGAGGGAGTTTCAAAGCTTGTTGTTGTTTCCCTAGCCAAATTATGAGGATGAATAATATCATCTTCATCAACATAAGAGAATTCCGGAACATTAGTGGAAGGAAGGGCGTGCTTAGTCTCCTGAAAAGGAAAAATATCTTCACAAAAATGACATCACGAGATACAATAAATTTTCCGGTGTCACGACAATATACCCGCCACCCTTTCTTTCCAAAAGGGTAGCCAATAAAAACTCTCGATTGGCTACGAGACGAGAACTTGTCACCGTGACGATCTTGATTATGGATGTAACAAAGACAACCAAACACCCGGATATGAGACATCATGGGTACATTACCAAACATGATCTCGTAGGGTGTTTTGCCATGCAGTAGCACAGATGGAGTTCGATTAATGATATACGCTGCAGCAAGAATACATTCACCCCAAAATTCAATTGGCAAGAATCCTTGAAAACGAAGAGCACGAGCAACATTTAAAATATGTTGATGTTTACGCTCGACACGTCCATTTTGTTGAGGTGTGGCCCGACACGAACATTCATGTAAAATTCCTTACTCACGAAAATATGAATCAAGGCATTCAAATTCTGTGCCATTATCACTACGGACCGTTTTTATTTTAGCATCAAACTAACGAGTAACCATAGCACAAAACTGACGGAAAACCATAGAAACCTCAGATTTAGCACGCAACAGATATACCCAAGTGCCACGAGAAAAATCATCGACAATGGTAAGGAAAGACTTAAAACCTTCCATACTCGGTGTTCGATAGGGACCCAAACATCAATATGAACAAGCTGAAACAAATGTGTTGTTTTATTCTTACTCAACGGAAAACTAGCCCGGGACTGTTTGGCCCGTAGACAAATGGAACAAGGTTCTTTATTCAAAACACTAGTTTTACTGTTATTAGCCCATGGAAAGAAAGATAGAACTTTAGTAGACGGATGACCCAAACGTCGATGCCAAAGGTCAAACGAGCACTCCTTTGTCACAGACATTGCGTGACCGGCCATTGTGTGCTGAAAAAAATACAACCTGCCGCAGCGCCTACCCGCACCAATCACTTGCTTCGTTGCACGGTCCTGTAAAACACACAATGACCCATCGAATTAAACCAAGCAGTTAGTCTCTGTTATTAGTTGAGAGACAGAGATCAATGCACAACTCAAATCAGGCACAAACAACACATTATTCAAGGTTACAGAATCATTCAACCGTACGCGTCCTGCGGTCTTAGCCGCAACCCGTTTGTCGTTGGGTAATCGAATCCAACACCCTGGAATAGGATGCGTATCAGCGAGACTTTGAAGGTCTCCTGTCATATGATGCATTGCTCCTGTATCAATTATCCAGGTTTTAGTAAAGGGCATACCTGCCAATCTTTCCGACACACCTTCTTTGGCCGAGGCGAGCAAAGCACGGAAAGTTTCCCACTGATCTGCCGTGAGAGAAGGAGCTGTATCACTGAAATTTGGATCCTGTGTACTGTTCACAGCAGCAAATGCTGCATGTGCTGCCCGAGGCGGCGCTACTGGTCCACGACCGGTAGGGATGTAAACGGATTTTAATCGGATCGGATGTGCCATTACCAAATCCGCATCCGTTTATTTTTTTCGGATATCGAATTCGGATACGGATCTTGACGGATACTGAAAATCAAAACCGTATCCGCATCTGTCGGATATCGGTCGGATATCGGATATATCCGTATCCGTTTCCAATTTTTTAAATCAAATTAAAAAATACTTTATTTTTAAATTAGATTAAAGTCAAACTATTATTAAGCCAACTATAATTTGTTATGAGATAATTTTTTTTTGTTTTCATGATTTCTGATATTCTACGACAACTTCATATGATAAAAAGATATACACATCACATATATACACATATTTTTATATGTCTGTATATATTTTTATGTGTACACATTTATTTTGTATTTAAAAATGTCTTATATTTTGAAATATCAATAGAGAAACAAATTATAAACATAAAAAATTAGGAAAAACTATATATAACAGATCAGATATTTGGATAAATGGTTATTTAAACGGATGCATATTCGAGTCGGATTTTAAACGGATCAGATATACAATTACCAAATCCGTATCCGTTTAGTAATCGGATATCCTTAATCGGATACGGATAATATCCGTTTAAAACGGATGCGGATCTTTCCTCTTTAAACGGATACGGATGCGGACGGTAATCGGATTTTCGGCTATCCGTTTACAGCCCTAACGACCGGAGTTGGATGCACGACCACGTCCGCGCCCACGACCTCCTCCTCCACGACCGCATGTGCCCCAACCCTCAGGATACCCGTGTAACTGGAAACAAGAATCCTTTTCATGCCCGGTCTTTTTGCAATAACCACATGTGACGAACTTCTCACGAGGACCATCAGAGGACACCAATTTTGCAGCAAAGGCTGCATTCTCTGGTCGCTCACGAACCTGAGTAGCACGAGCAGTTTCTTCTTGCATCAAGACACGATAAACTCGGGCTGTTGTAGGAAAGGGTTCTTGAGATAAAAGCGTGGAGCGAAGGTGTCCAAAGACGGCATCGTCTAAGCCCATCAAAAATTGATGAACCTTTTCTTCGTCACGCCGTTTTTCCAATTGTTGCGCGATATTACACGTGCACTTGCCACACATGCAAACCGGATACGGATCAATATCATTGAGATCATCCCATAATTTCTTTAGCTTTCCATAATATGAGGCGATGCTCAAACCATGTTGATCACACGACGTTAGCTCATGTTTGATTTGTTGAATGTGAGGTCCATTCACCACCGAGAATTGTGCCTTGATATCTTCCCACAATTCTCTAGCCATTTCCATGTGCGAGATAGTAGTTCGAAGAGACGATTCGATCGTGTTTCGTATCCACGAAACGATCAAAGAATTGTTCGTCCACCAATCTTCGAGGTCACCGGAGTCCTCCGATGGTTGCGGAATGGAACCGTCAACGAACCCAAACTTTTTGCGAGCCCGGAGAGCGGTGCAAATAGCACGCGCCCACTCTTCATGATTTTCACCTTTCAAGACAACTTGCGTGATGATCAATCCAGGATTGTCATTCGCATGGAGATCATACGGAGAGATCGTACGTCGCTGCGGAACTTCGTCGGCAGCTTTGTGATAAGTCCGTTTTGTACGCACTTATCTTCTCTATATTTAATGTGTTGTGGTCCAATTTTGGATTAAATAAATCAATTTCTCAGTGGTTTTTATAAGTTTTTATTCATAATTGTAAATGTGCACAAAAGTTATGTCTATTTTTAAAAAGAATAAAAATTGAGTCAAAAGTGGTACAAAAGTGTAAAAGATTGTGCAAATGGAATGCAACGGAACAAAGGAGCAAAAGATGGCGAAAATCCATGAAGTAAAAAATTGTGCATTCAAATATGGTGATGCACCCTGTCAAAAGATTTGAGGTCAAACGGATTGAAAAAGCACCAAAAAGAAATTGTTTGAAATGAAAAAAGTAAAAAAAAAAGTTGTTTTGATTCAAAATCAATTCGTTTGACCCAAATTGGTTCAGAATTTGAAGTCGGCATAGAAGAAAAACTTGTTCAGAATAAAATTTTGAGCAACATGACATTTTCAAAAATAAATTTCAAAGTGGTTCAAATTTTGACAACAAAGAGGCGACACGTGGCAAAACTTGATTTGTTGACCAAGATTACATTTGTAATCAATCCTTTTGTGAATAATGTGGTCCGCATATCCATTGTATCAATCAAAGGAATAAAAAAACAAGAAAGAAGAAGAAAAAATGGCGTAAAGGCAGCATCCATTTGATTCGCACATCAGCCGCCATGTACACTTCAATCCAGGCGCGCGCCTGTACCTCAGGCCCACGCCTGTCAGAGGCCTGGACCGAAAATTTCTCCTATAAAAGGAGGGCTTCGCCCCTTCATTCTAATCAAGCCTTCTTCCGGGTCTTTAAGGCCCGGAACTCCATTCTCCGCTCTTTTCTCAGTTATATTTTAATATTTTAGCTTAGTTTTGTTCTGGTTGTCCCAAAGTGGCTCCGATTCTGCTCTCTGTTGTAAGTTTTAATACTTACAATTTTAATAAAATGCTTTCTTTTATGCACTGTTAATATTTAGTATGGGTTAGGACCCGAATTAGGGTCTTGGCTAAATTTGGGCATATACTCTGTATGTTTATTTAATAGTTGGAATAATTGTTCTAGAATTATTTTTAATGTTAAATTAATTAGTTATGTCGAGAGAAAAATTAATTAATTATTGGAAATTAGTTTTTGTCTTGCCTATGAGGATATAAAATTAATTAAGCCAAACTTTTTAGAACACATTAATGTTACCTTGAGAGAGGATAAGTTAATGAAATATTTGTGACAGAAATATTATTATTCCAATTATTGATTAAATATGTGACAACAGTAGTTAACTCAGATGATGCCTTGGCCCGAAGTCTAGTCCTATACCCGTACTATTTATTTTCTTTTTCTCAAAANATGAGGATATAAAATTAATTAAGCCAAACTTTTTAGAACACATTAATGTTACCTTGAGAGAGGATAAGTTAATGAAATATTTGTGACAGAAATATTATTATTCCAATTATTGATTAAATATGTGACAACAGTAGTTAACTCAGATGATGCCTTGGCCCGAAGTCTAGTCCTATACCCGTACTATTTATTTTCTTTTTCTCAAAAGCATCCAGTAGCTTATTTTATTATTATTTTCAAATCAAATCGAGAAGACTTTCAGACTCGTCCTAATCTTCGTCTAGTTAGAAAAATTAGCTAATTCCCTTCGTCCACTCCTCGAGAGACACGACACTCGGAGAAAACTAACCCTTCATTGGGAAGGTTGACTTACCGAAAAACTCAATCATCACTTTGTTTTTGGGCGTCTTGGACTGCTCGTCGGAAGTCATGATTGGCCTGCGATTCCTCAGCAAAAACCAATCGACGAAGCAGCGAACAATTTTGGATCAAATAGGCTCTGATACCATGTTAAGATTGAAATAATATGAAAGGAATTTGATTCGTGTATTTTCGTGTGTGTTATGCGATTACAAAGGTGCCATATATATGGCAGTAACTTATACAAGGCAAAAACCCTATCTAAGGTAAACCAAAGCAGTGCATATATATATTTACAAGGTAAACTCCTATAATTTCTCCATGACATGCGCAGCTCCACCAGTCTCCAAATCATGCGGATCCCTTTGATATATTATTAACATAATTAACATAAATATCCTTAACACTTACCCTCCTTTAAAAAAAAGACTTACCCAACAATTTTCAGGAGTAGTGAAAGACTTAACATATGACATTTTTCTTTTCAATTTTTGCAACACTTTTTTTCAATTTCAATACTAATGCAACGTTTAAGCCTCCCCCATTATTACAACTTAGAAAACGCAACATTGACATAAAATGGACTAATGGAGTATCTTTTTTATGTGAATCATATAGTACAATTTACCAAGTACAAAAACTCAATACAAATTACAAGTGACTTGTAAATACATTAAATTCTAATACTTTTTTTCACTATTCTAATACATTCTTCCTACTAAAAAATCTGAAAATATTATACACATAAACTTCATAGACAATGTGCATTAGTATTTAGTGACAGACTACCTCACAAACATTCACTATCAGTGAGTTGACTTATCTTTCAAATACTCTGGGGTTATAGCTAGCTAAAGTTGCAACACAAAACTGAAATTGGGAAAGTGGAGCAATATAATCAGATTTATGAACAAAATCAAATTTGATTTATCTCTAAATCAAATTGGAAAATCGAAATCTCCACTAACAGTGAACAAAATCAGATTTGATTTATGTCAAAAACCACATAGAAATTTGATTTACCTGGCACGGAAGTGTGAAGGTGAAGGCCGTGGTGTCAGAGGGGATTTGAAGTGGAGGGCGACGTCGCTAAGGAAAGGCGAAGACGAAGATGGCAGAAGCCGGTACTGAGGAAGATGAAAGGCGATGATGGCTGGAGCTTTTGGATACGGGAGATGTTGGGATTTTAAGCGCGTAAGATACCGAATAATATTGAGAACACCAGAAAATAGTTTTTTGTATATTGTCTTGAAATAGTGGAAATATTATTTTTTCTCTCATATATTCTTCTTGTGTTTAATCTCTCATTTTTCTGGTGTTCTCAATATTTTTCGTTATCTTACGCGCTTAAAATCCCAACAATTGGTATCAGAGCTTGGTTGCGTTAGGCAGGAGGGATTTGTAAGCTGTAAAAGGAGAAATTTTGAGAACCCAGGGACTGGTCGATTTCGGCCAGAAGGCGACCATGGGACTTCAAGAACAAAGTGGATGGCATGAGGACCGGGTACGAATTGGCATGCTGGCTTTGTGAAGTATGGTGCAGGAACAGGACTTGAGGAGATCGGTGGTCTAGCGGAGTGGAAAACTGCGGTTTATGTCTTGTGTCGAAAGTCTTCCCGGCAAGAAGATGTCGGGTGGCGTGTTCCGCAGGTGTGGCTGCGGCGGTGCAAGATGGACAGATCGAAAGAAGCTAATTGCTAGAGGGCGTGGTCTCAGAGAGTGTTAACAAAGGTGAGTTTTTTTTATTTTTTTTAGCTCGGGGTGGAGGGTTAAAACTCTAAGGAGCTAAGGCAGTGACAAAGATCTTGACGGGGTCGGTTGTGGTGGAGTCACGGTTTCAACGGCAACTAGAAGTGGCGGGGGATCTTGTGGTATTGAGCAATGTAGAGCCACGAAGGCAACACATGGTTGTGGAGATCTTGTGGACTTGGAGCAAGATAGATTCACGAAAAAAATTCCATGGTGGTGGTGATATCGGTGGATTGATCGAGGTGGAGCCACGAGGTATTTCTTTTCTTCTTTGAGGTTGGCGGTGATCTTGAGGAACAAATCGAGATGGAGCCAAGGTAATTTTTTCTTTGGGGGTAGCGATGATCTCACGGGACAAGTGAGGTGGAGCTACAAAATTTTTGATTATTTAATCAAGGTGGGTTTGTTGGAAAATTGATTAAATATTCAAAAGGGAACAAAGAAAAAGAAAGGTTCAAGGTTCACACTATGACACCTAAGCATCATTGCTTAGTGGTTTCATGACTAAGGGGAATGCACTAAATAATAAAATAATATGGAGTACAAGCTCAATTTGTGTCCAAGTTCATTGCTCAAAGAAGATGGGTTCTTCTTGGTGATGAGGCCCCATAATCGATTGATGGGTATTGTTTTATTATGGGTGGTGTGAGTTATGAAGTATTATAAATGGGTATAGTGAGAACTTTGTGAGTGTGTGGGTTTTACACACCACCAGGTAGAGAGAGAAAATGGGAGGAATTTTACACAATAATACCACCGGGAAAATCCAAGGGGTCTTGGTGAGTGTAGGGAGTAACTGATTTTAGTTACTCGAAAAAATACATCCGGGCATAGGATGTGGAAATATCTGTTTATGAGTATCTGAAATTTAGTCTTGTAAACAGGGGAGAGTTTTTTGTATATTATCCTGAAATAGTGGATTTATAATTTTTTCTCTCATATATTCTTTTTGTGTTTAATCTCTCATTTTCTCTCTCTACCTTGTGGTGTGTAAAACTCACACACTCACAAAGTTCTCACTATACCCATTTATAATACTACCTTCGTCCCAAAGTATTTGTCCACTTTCATTTTTACACACCATCCAATACACTTCTTTAATCCATTTTATCTTGTAATTTGTATATTAAAAAATTATAGAAATTATATATTAATAATCTATATGTTAAGACAAATCAAACAAGATTACACATGACTATATTTAGGCTTACACATTGAGAGAATTTGATGAGTCAAAGTGCTTAGATGAACTGTTCCAAAAGTCAAAACTAGACGAATACTCCGGGACGGAGGTAGTACTTCGTAACTCACACCACCCATAATAAAACAATGAGAGCAATGTTAGGGGTACACCAAAGATGTACCCCATTTGTCCCCCCACCCCTTTCTCCACCACTCATTTTTACCCCATTTTTATTTATTTAATTTTATTTTAATATCTTGCCCATTTTTGTGGTAATGGAGGGGGTGGGGGACAAATGGGGTAAACCTTTGGTGTACCTCTAGCATTTTTCTAAAACAATACCCATCAATCAATTATGGGGCCTCATCACCAAGAAGAACCCATCTTCTTTCTACAATGAACCTGACCACAAATTGAGCTTGTACTCCATATTATTTTATTATTTAGTGCATTCCCCTTAGTCATGAAACCACTAAACAATGATGTGTAGGTGTCATAGTGTGAACCTTGAACCTTTCTTTTTCTTTGTTCCGTTTTGAATATTTAATCAATTTCCCAACAGGAGAGAGGCGGCGAAGGGGAGCGCAATCGTTGACAGGAGAAGATCAGATTTGCGAATTGAAAATGGGAGATGCTAGGGGTACACCTTTGGTGTACCCCAAATGTACACCACCCCACTCATTATCATTCATTTTATTTTGTTTTTATTTTTTATTTTATTTTTTTGAATTTTACTTGCTTTTTATGTGGTTATGGAGGAGGTGGGAGATCTTTGGAGTACACTTTTGGTATACCCCTAGCATTTTCCATTGAAAATTGATCTAAAGAAAGAGAGAGAGACAGTCTGGGTGGGTGGGTGAGCACAGAGAAAGAAGGGTATGTGGGGGTGAGGGTTGGTATATGGTGTACACCCGGTGTACAAAACCGGGGTACACATAGCATTTTTCATCAAACTAGTTCAAATCTTTATATATAAAATGTGAGAGTTGAACACTTGAACTCTTAGAATTGCGATATGTGTCGAGTCCACTTGGCAAAATTTTAACATATCATCCGTCACCTATTAATGACTTAATGATGTGGCAATTTTAATTAAAATATACAGTATATGCCTTATATATGGAGTGCCGATGCAGTTCTTTTTAGAATCTTTATCTTTATATATTAATTTTGAGAGTTGGCTTCAAGAGTTGTGACATGTGTCACACTTATTGGATAATTTATTTACATGTCAGCAGTCATGTCGGTAGCAAACATTGATCGAAACTTTTCTTATTGTTTTGTTTCTGATTTTCATCAATCTTCCTATTTTTTCTTGCGAAATTAGCTTATTCCCAAACTTTCCTTATTGTATTGTTTTTTAATTCTAAAGTTTTTATTAAAAAAACTATCATGTATAAAAAATAAAAAACATGTTTATAAAACATGACAAAAAGAAGTATGAAAGACCATCAATAGGTCGACTACAGTATGTGCCAACAAGAACAAAAGAGTTATGACTTATGAGAGCTTGAAGACAGTAAACAATGTTCTTTATAACTCATTCGAGGAAGCATGCGACATATTATGGTTAATTAAGCGATGATAAAGAATTTATTGAAGGTATAAAAGAGGCTGCTGAGTTAGAATATGTGAATCAATTAAGAAAGTTGTTCGTCACATCATTACTAATAAATCTTATGAGTCACCCGCAAATTATTTGAGAAAAAATCATGAGAACTCCTGATGGATGGAATTTTATTTGATCAAAGGAGAATATTGCGTAATTGATGCTTTTATGATTTTGAGAAATTGAGTCGGGAAAAAAATTTACATACCTCAGATTAATTTGGTACCATCTGATCTAATTACACCTAAATTTGTAAAAAGAAAACAATTCCCAATAGTCTTATGTTTTGCAATGACTATCAACAATAATCAAGGTCAAACATTGTCATTTGTTGGATTATTTTTAACCAATTAATTCTTCATTGATGATTAGCTCTATTTTGTTGTTTCAAGAACCAAGACAAAGAAAAGATTAAAAATATTGGTTCTAAATGACGATTAAGACCATTCTAACCATACCAATATGTTGTATACCCTAAAATTTATCATAAAATTTGGTATTAAAAAATTTTGTTGAGTAAACATTTAATTCTTCAAAGATTATTTATTCTACTTTGACATTTTTTTCTATACTATCGAAAATCATGTCGAAATTATATATTTTTCTTTCGAAAAAAATATTGCATTGAAAAAATTTTAGGTACGACTGAAATTTTGTTCGACCTCGTGCATCGCATGGGTCAGAATACTAGTTTATCTAAACGGTGGACGAAGATGAGTAGTATTATCTCTATTAAAATACACATTTAATCAACATTGTCTCGATCACTCATTTTTTTTAATACCTTAAAATTGTAAATTAACAATTGCCACTTGGCCAAGCTTTAAAGAAAGAAAATTACTCCTTCCGTCCCACAAAATATTTCTGGTTTTGACTTTTAAAATATTTAAAAAGAGTGCATTTTGGTATTGAATTTTTAAAAATGTCTTTGGATGTGATGTGTAAAAGTAAATATAATGGGTAGATTAATAGTGAAAAAATATGAGGTGATAGGTAGGTTAAAAATTAGTAGAAATAAAAGTAACTTTTGAATAGAAATGAAAAAGGTTTTTTGGAACGGATGAAAAAAGAAAGCAGAAAGGTTTCATAGGATGGAGAGATATAAGACTCAAATTGCTACAATGAAATAGGGAGGGAGAATGAAGGAATTGAATGATTATTTTGTGGAGTAGCTGTTTGGCTGTTAGTTTCCGTTTGAGTATTATATTGCGCACCTTCCCACATCGCCTTAGCAGCAACATGTTCTCTTCTTAATAAATAACCAGCACAGGGGCACAAGGCATGGCTCTAGGGTTCTAGTTGCTACTAATGGTAGATAAAAATTTTGGAGAATTTGTAAGGAAGTGTGAAATGTGTAAGTTTATACTCTATCCGTCTATAAATATATCTCGGATGGTTAAAAACAGAAACATGTTTGTGTTGTGTTTACTTCGAAGGATATACACATTTCAAATGTGTAAGGAATTTGTAAGGAAGTGTGAAATGTGTAAGTTTATACATTCCAAAGTTGAGATAAAATTTGAAGGATATAATAAGTGGAACAACATTATTGACAATGTTGATGATCATATTTTAGATGAATGCAAATTGTTGTGTGAGAAATGCTAGTCACAAACAAAATACTCCATATTTAGAAAATTCAAAAAATTTTTATTCAAAATGATCCTATTAAAAAGTTGAAATTTAAATATATAAATAGTAAATTTATAAATTTTGTGAATGTTTTATTTGTAAATATAACATTTCTTTGTTGTATAGACTAGGACTCAAATAATAATTAATGGGAAAATTTCCTCCTATGTTCAAATTTCAAAACTTATTTAATATCTCTTCATCTCATTAACAAAAGTCATGTTTCATAAATGCGTACTACCCGGTTTTTATGTTCAATTACTAAATAAATTACATTTTTATTTATCTTAACTTTATTTTTTTCTCTCCCTATTTCTTTAATGAATAGAAGATAATGAACATATGTTAGGGGTAGTTCCCACGACATTGCCTGGCCATATCATGGGATGACCCAGAAGCGTTCCGATGTCCAGTTCGTAAAATTGATGGTTTCTACTCTCCTAACCCCCTGATAAACCCCCCACCCTGACCCGACCCGAACACACCCTCACCCCCTGCAATTGCACTCCCAAGTTAATGTTTCTTCAAGATTTTATTTTCTTTCAAGTTTCTCCTATATTTCCTCTGCATTATCTTTCCCCACATTTTCCCTCGATACATACAAGCCAGCACTACAAGAAACAAAGTATAAAACACACATCACTATAAATCCTTACAATGCACAATATTTGCATTTTATTGTGTGTAATCACTACATGAAATCCTAGGAGTACATAATAATAGTACAACAGTCTGTATGGTTTTTGTCTATACCATGTGAAACTTCCTAAGCCATTTCACCTACACTATATTGTATTCACTTTGAGGCTTTACAAATAATCGCCCCATTGTAAAAGAATCATTTTCTTTCTTCGTCCACAGGTCGAAAATTCCCTCCGAACGTTTCTTCTATCTTATACTTCCTCCATTCACCATCACGATTTTTGTGATACACCGAAAGTTGAACGAACATGAACATATATCAAGTCCACATTCATTTCACTTTTTATGTATTGCAAAAGTCATAATGATCAGTCAGATGTGAATAAAGGGAGCATACACTAACTAGCAGCTGTACGGTCAGAAGTGTGTGTGAGAAGCTAGACGAGGATCTGAGATTTGGCAGCGCCGCGGGAACACTTTCTGCGGCTTGATTTGTTGTTCAGTGCGCAGACGCATATCTCAAGAAGCTCGTAGTCTTCCTCCCAGGACAAGAAGGAAGCCATTTCTGGTTTTTGCAGGAGCATCTTGGAGGTCAGAAAACCGGCTATTGTCCAGGTTTGGTAGAGCCGGGCTTGTTTCCCTATGAACTTTCCACATTTTGTGTCGTAATATTCGGGCCAGTGGTCAAGGGGGAGCCTTTTCTCGGCCATCTCAACAGCCCGGCTAGCCAAATCTGTTCTGCCCATCTTTAGGCATGCCAGTGTGAACTGAAAGAAAGAAAGAAAGAAAGAAAGAAAGAAAGAAACAAGAGCAATGTGAGTGGAGCATTGCATTTTCCAAGTCTTTTCTGGACACATGCAATTAAATTTTGGAATTTTATTGAGTTAATGAATGAATAAAAAACAAAATTCGTGGCCAGATTTCAACTTGTTTCTAAATGAGGGGAAGATGAATTCAAACTTCAAGAAAGCTTGCTTAATTACCTGCCACAGGAGTGTGGGCCAAGATCCCCCATTATGATATGACCATGGCCTGCAATGCAAAAAGATACTTAGCCCTTTGTAAATAAGAACTATATTCAAGCTCAGGCTAGAAAGCACAGAACTTTATGGGCCGTTTAGAAACCAGAAAATACAAGGAAGTGGAACAATGGAATAGGAAGGAAAACATCAAAGAAAATTTGCAAGAAAATATAGAGGAAAACTCAATAGTGTTGTTTTAGATATTTGCTCATACTCAATTTGTTTATTTTATGTATATACAATGACTAAAAAACTACATATATGTAAACTTTTAAAAACTAATCATAGCTAGTCTTATTTTGAATTTTCCAAGTAAAAGCATTTTTCGTCTTCATTTCCCTCACATTTACCAGCATCCAAACATTACCCAAAAGTTTATGGGAAAACTTACGTATTCTTTGGATCACACCCAGTGATTATACGCCACTCTTCAGACTCCAAAGCAGGATAACATATCTTAAGCGGCATTTGACCAGCAAGATCATCCCATTTAGCATCAATCAAATTTAAGATAGCCTCATTTTGTTTTGGGGTACCAAGAGACGAGACAATAGACCATAGGTTTCCTAGTGTGAAAAACCTAAAGTCCATATGAGCTGGCTGTAAATTCCCAATTAGATAACCACCTTCCTCGGGAATCCAGTCCATTAACCAATGAGGGATTTGTTCTGGGTAGATATTGAACTTGTTTGTGGCGTCTGTGGAATACTCTTCTGTCTTGTATCGGTATATTTCATTTATCTTGTTCATATCAACCCAGTAGTATTCTCTAATGTGAAATGATAAAGCACTGAGCCTGTTGTTAACAGTCCTAACCAAATTCTTGGACCCTTCATCTGAAGCAAGCATCTCGCGTGCACATCTAAGAGCAGAGTAAAATAGGGCCTGTACTACAAAAGTGTTATTCTTTGAGATGGATAAAAATATAAAACTTAGAGCGGATGAAGTGCTGCACATAACCCTAACTGCTCCAAAAGATATCCCAAATTTAAGCCTTGGAGTTTTAATTTTTACCCAAGAAAGGAAGATCTTTTAAGGTTGTCAGCTTGGAAGTTGAAACCAAGAAAATATCAAGGGGAAAATAGAAAGGAACATTGCAAGGAAAGAAAAATTGGGAGAAAAATAAATGCTAAGCTCAAAATCAAAATATTTATTTTAGCTATATTAAAGCTAATTTTATCTATTTATTACATTAATCATATTTCGTTTTCCCTTGTCTTTCCTAGGTAAAATGAAATGTAAGAAAATAACTTCCCATAGTACAGACTAGTAACTTCTACTTACTTGAATCTCAAGTGGATGACCATGAATCCCCATTCGTCGATCTATCATGCAAGATCCATCAGTTACTAGCAAAGAAGGGAACATATCAAAGCCATCGGACAAACACAAATTCAGTATTAGTTTAATGCCGGTCTGTACATCAACTCTTTCTTGCAAAGCAAAGTCACCGGTGATCTTCCCGTATGCTCTCAACAGGATAATCCACCACAAGCCTATGAAAGTTACAAAGTGAACTTAATTTCAGAATTCATTCTTTATCTGGCTGCAATGAAACTAGAAGTTTCTTTAACTTGGCAGTTTCTCTCAAACACGTTTTTACTCTGTCACACTATTCTCCCATAACAGAACATACACAACCTATTTTACCTGGCTGTAAAAGATAAAAATGGTTTGGCAGGGAAAAAAGTTAGCGGAAATCTATATATTGATTCAAATGTTTGGTAAGTCTGAGATTAAAGAAAGAATACAGATTTTTAAGGTAATTGGAATGTATTTTGGTCAGTTCACATTTCTTCTTCCCAAATGGGAAAAAAGAAACGAAACCACTAGTGGTAAGATGTGAAGCTTTCTTCCTTGATTTGAAAGAATGTGAGTTCATTTGGAATGCTTCTACCTGTCTAACAAACTTCCTAATACATCCAAATGGGAATTAGGCAGGATTGCAAAAACAAATAGACATCCTGCATAACAAACACGATATAATAGATTCCATCTCATTACTTTTCAGAATTAACGAAACCAAAGAAAATCAAACAAGGTTTTCACCTGAGTCTACAGGGGCAACACGGCCAATTGCTGATTCCCCAAAATCAGGGTCAAGAACTTCTTCGAACTTGTTTTCATCAATAGCCACTGTTCTCACTTTAAAGCTTGCGGGCATCAACCCTTGTCCTGGACTGTAACAGTCAACTGTCTTCTCCCAGCTCTAGAAAAACAAACTCACACAACTATATAATTTGAAAATTAATTATGCAAGAACTCATCAGAACATATATTTTGACTTTTGAGAGTATTTTTCTGGCTACATATTCTGTATTTACAAACAAAATAAACAGTTGAGACTGTTTCTGTTACATCTACGAGTTTCATTATCGTCATTATCATCGGTCATTTCCACATTCTTACAAACTGCATCTAAATCTATTCTCAACCCCTAATTTCATTATCTACTACTACTCCATAGTCCATGGTATCCAATGAATTGGCATAGAATCATAATATGCGCTCATGACAGGATAACAGGAAAGAAATTTCAATTACATAGAATGGAAGACCAGGAGATTACCTGCAGTTGCAGGGTATGAAGAAGAAAATGTTTCACAATATCAGTATCCCCTTTCAGCAAAAACGCAAGGGCAGATGGAACAAAGTCCCTAATGAAGACTTGATCATAATTAAGGGGCAGCTTATCATTGGGATCATTCGCAGCCAATGTCCCAACCGGGCTCCCACAATACCTAACAACCGCGTTTTCAAGCAATTTCCATGCCTCCTTTTCAACCTCAGAATCCTCGCTCAGTTTATTCGCGGTGGCAATTTCAGGGGCAGCTTTCAATCCATCGGACTGCTCACTTTTTTCAATCCCCTCCCTAATGGCAGAAGCATCTTTGTCCTGGTCCGTCTTCTCCACCACCACAGGCCTCACATTGAGTCCTTCCTGAACATAGACTCGTTCGAAATTCTTGTCGTTCACCCTGGTCTCCACAGAGGAGGAGAATTCCCTAATGTTAGAAGCAACACCGGCAACCAAATGGAAACCCCTAATATCACAAGGCCTCAAAAGATCCCTCGATTTCCCCCAATTCAAACCGGGCAGACCCAATGTCTGCTTATGGTTCCAACGAGTTATGCTTCCAAACCCCAACAGAGGTGGCGGGCTGGGGCGGCGAAACGCCCGGGAACTCGACGAAAACCCCAACATGGCCGCCGTGCTACTCCGATGGATCAAAAACCGACAGCACGGCTTGGCAGCCACGAATTTCATCGCAAACGAAAAAAAAACGCAATACCCAAATCGGGAACAGGTAAAATAAATCGCGTAAACGAAGAAATGAAGCAGAAATCTATGAATTTTATGAAGAATAAATTTAGGGAAAGATATATGTGCGTTGAATGAGCGGATTTGAATTGTGGTTTGAAGAAAGATCCATATAGACTGGTGGGATTGACAATTCTAGATTGGGGTATAGCGTATACAATCCGTATATATATATATGCGCCGATGGGCGTATGAATTTAGTGGGAAATGTTGAAGAAGTGTATTTGCGGGAAGAAAGACATGAATGGAAAACTTGGTGGAGAAGATTGTACGGATTACAGGATCTGTGAAGAAATTTGGATAAACTTCCTGTTTTGAAGGAAGGATCACCAAACTACTCAAAAATTAAAGACTATTTAAATTAATGTTTTCTTTTTGGAAGTCCCAAAAAACTTTTGCTTCCTTTTTTCAAAAGAAATTATTTATATAGTAGTAAAAGTTACTCCCTAGTCCTTACCTTCTAAGATTAATTTTCTATTTAACTTTTTTACGTTTTTCCAATAGAAGATGTGGACTATTAATGTTTTTATTTATACTCGTATATAAATAAGTATTATAAACATAAAATATATCTAAACTATATTACAAAATGAACTTTTATTGGTATCAAAATTATATGAATGTTCAATGTATTCTTTTCGTAATACGCTTCAGAATTGTTTTTTTTGTTAAACCTTCAAATAAATTGTTTTAAAATGGTCTATGGATGTTAGAGAACTTTTTTATAAAGTTAAAATGAAGTTGAGAAGATTAAAATGGTGTTTTTGAAGTTTGGATCGAGGTTGAAGACGTCATTGTACAAAACTCCCGCAGAAATGGTACTTTGATACCACCTAAACAGCAGCGAGATACCACCCGGACGGTATGCCCTAGCTACCGCTAGGACGGTAGCTGACTACCGCCACAAGCCAAGCCGCTTTGGCGGTACCTGAAACCATACGGTACCCTATACCTTATGGACGATACCGAGGTATCGTGAAATTTTATCGCATAAACATGTATTTTTTGTCAAAGATGCATTCCGAGACTTTGTATGTTGTATGACGTTAAGCTAAAGTGTTAACATTCGATACTAGGTCGTTGTTTGTTATTAAATATGATGATTAAAATAGTGCCTCGTGTAAATAGATACTATAGAAAGGGCTTTTTAAAGCAATTATTTTTACCTTTTTAAATCGGTTGACAACCGATGCAAAAAGGTTGCGATTCAGTTGGTGGTTTCATTTTTTGCATCGGTTTTACCGATGCAAAAATCCTTGCCCAGAGCTTACGCCATTTCTAGAAAGGGTTTTTGCATCGGTCATTTCTAAATAAATGATGTAATAACCTCTTTTCTAAAATGGCACCAGTTCTGGGAAGGGATTTTTGGATCGGTTATTTGGTAATAACGGATGCAAAAATCCCCTCTTCCCAAAACCGACGCTAACTCATTAAAATAATAAATAGGTATTGATGACATGTTAAGAAAATACCAAATAGATTCACCACATGTCAAATTTTTGTTAAGAGAAGTCTCAAATATTATAGTATAAAGGATAAAAGATATATTTGAAATGTCAATTAATTTGCACAAGCTTTGCTGATCTCATCTCATAGTGCTATGCCATTTTTGTTGTCACCCTTTAGAAATTGCGCCAGGGAAGTTTTTGCATTCAGAAATTTGCTTTCATTACTTTTTTGTTTTACTTTTCAGTTTTCAATGCAACATTTTGACTATTAATATCTTTATTTTTATATAAATATATATTATAAAAATAATATATTTCAAAATTATGTTTCAAAATTAATTTATTGATAACAAATTTACATTGTATTTTTCTTTAATATGCCGTCAAAATTTAAAAAACTTGATTACAAAAGTCAAACTAAAAAGTTGATTTTAGGACGAGAGTGTACAACTCTAAATGCCAAAGTAAAAAATAATATCTTCTCAAAATAGAAGCTTCTACTTTGTAAAATTATTAATCCTTTCAATCCACATAACCTCGCTATCTATTACCACTTTTATAATATATTGAAAATCTATATCTATATATCTATATACTATACTTAAAGCGAGGGGAATTTTTTCCCGCCCATACGTGATGCTAATATATGGAAACTGTTTAGTACTTTAATTATCTTGCCTCAATACATGTGAAACATATATGGATACTATTGAATGATATGTTTCGTGTGACTCCTTACATGGTAAGTATTACTTGCCATTATTTTTGGTTTAATTTCTATTAATTACTAATTAATATGTTTCCATTTTAATTTAATCAATGGTAAGTGTTGCAGTGCCATTCTTGGTTTCTATAAAAAAAATTAGCAATAATAATAATTGCTAACCTAAGCAAACAATTTTATAATAATAAAAATATTATTATTATTATTATATAATAATTTTTCAAAATATTATAAACTAAAAGGAATTAATTAGTTATACCTACAAAGTAATATGTCCTCTAATTTTGTAAACTAAATTTCCGTGAACCTAACTACACAGTTAAATGCGATGATATTTATTTAAAAAACAATTGTTTCCTTTTCAGTTTTTTTGTATAAATAGTGACAAATGTCGTGTTGAGAATAACATATCCCCTTATCGACATTATATTTTATTGTTTACGCTCTTTAATACAAATATTAGTAAATAATCATGGGTGTGTGGTTGACATTCGACAAAACTAATGCTACAAAATTATAGGTAATAGAATATTTTAAATTAAACTTATTTGATCGAATTTATTTTAAAATAAACTTATTTTATTATAAGGGTAAAACTAAAAAATATGATGCTACTAAATTATAGGTAATATAATTATATTTTTTATTAAATAACTAATTAAAATAATCAAAAAAAATAAATTATGTTTGACCGTGCAAATAGCACCAAGAAAAATAGTTTTAGAATGGCACATCTATCTATGATCTACTTCCTCCGTCTTAAAACTTTCTTCTCAGTTTGACTTTTTTCCATTTTTAATCTTGGAAACAGCCTCCCTACTTCCGAGTAGGGGCAAGGTCTGCGTACACACACCCTCCCCAGACCCTACTGTTGTGGGATTCACCTGAGTCGTTGTTGTTGACTTCAAATTTTACCCTCCTTAAAAAAGATTTTTTGCAAATTTTTTTTTGCAATCATTCAAAATACATGAAGGTATTAATATCATTTGTCATCTTTTTTTTCTAATGGGAAGGTAGTTTTAGGACGGAGAAGAAGAGGAAGTGGAAAAAAGTTTTAGGACGAAGGGAGTATGATATATTTAAAAAGAAGGGAATTCCCCTTTGCATTTTTTCACCTAAATGGTCTTCAATCACAAAAGGGAAGCGCTTTACATAAATAGGTAAGTGTTACATGCAACAGTGACATGTATAAAGTAATAAATATTTATGAATTATAATGTACCGTGTATAATAAATTCAAATGCCGAGTAAAAGGTAATTATGGTAATTAAATTACCCATGTAATATATTTTCATTAATAGGGTAATTCCATACCTTAAAATTTTTAATGGCGTGTTATAAAAAGTATATTAATTATGGTACCGTGTTATAAAAAGTATAATTAACACGGAGGATAAAAAGTATAACTTTTAAATACCTTTTTACAAAAAGTATAAATATTACTCCCTCCGTCCTAAAACGTTCTTCCCACTTCCCCTTTTTTCCATCCTAAAACTACCTTCCCATTAGAAAAAAAAGATGACAAATGATATTAATACCCTCATGTATTTACACCAATTATCTTCTAACTCTATATATTGAATGATTGTAAAAAAAAATTCAAAAAATCTTTTTTAAGGAGGGTAAAATTTGAAGTCAAAGCCAAAAATTAAAAATGGGGAAAAGTCAAACTGAGAAGAACGTTTTAGGGCGGAGGGAGTACTTTTTATACTTTTTATGATACCGTGTATATAAAAGTATTCTCACACCAAATATTATTTGGTCCAACATTATATATTATAAATGAAATTTAAAGGTTTGGAAATGGAAATGATAGTGTGAAAAAATATCGATAAAAAATATCGGTGTTTTTGTTTTTAATTTGTACGTATTTTAAATAAGGCAATTTCATTATAAGCAACGTAATAATAATAATAATAATAATAATAATAATAATAATAATAATAATAATAATAATAATAATAATAATAATAATAATAATAATAATAATAAAGGAAGGTTCCTTTTACGTGATTACCATGTATAAAATATTACCGTCTTTGGAAAAAAACATGAAAGCATTACCTTGAAAAAAAATATTATCATACCTTAAAGTATCGAAATTAAAATTACAGTTGTGTTTGCATTTATACTTTTTCGTTATTTTAAATAAAGTGATTTCTTTATGCACGACTTTGGTAAGAATGAATCATAAATACACATTGATAATTAAAAATTTAAGGTAACTTCAACAAATAATTATCTTTCCTTTTTTTACTTTATACGTATTTTAAATAAGGTAACTTCATTATAATCAATGTAATAATATTATTAAAAAAGGTA
>OOIL02000116.1:99178-220745 GCA_900332095.2 Cuscuta campestris
AGTGTTTGGATCTTCCACTCATGGAATAGGATTTCTATGTGTTTGGGTGGACTATACCAGCATATGTACATATATACTAACGTCTCAATTTTGTAGAAAGGAGAAATAAAATCATAACAAGATAAGCCGGGATGTCTCCTAACAGCAGCCACCGCATGAACGCAAATAAATTGATCCAATTAGAATTCACAACATGTCCATGTTTTGTCCTTTAAACTCATATGGACATGTTGACTTTAAATGCATAACAAAAAATAAAATATGCAATGGTTAATATGCAATTAAAAAAATTCATGATAGTCCAACAAAGTATGTAATGTGTATATTACCAGTGTCATAATTTGTAATGTGGTGATGAATATTACGAACCATTGTAATGTAAAGTGTCACAGTATGTAATGTGGTAATGTATATTACAAAGAGTTGTAATGTAGACGGGGCAGATTGTGAATTGTGACACGGAAAGGAAAAAGAGGGCAAAATCGGGAGAGAAAGAAAGAATGTGGCGGGAGAGGTCCTATTTGGGGGATAAAAAACATGAACTCCTATTTTAGGGATAAGCACAATGTTTTAGTCCTATTAGGGGTGATTTCTATTCGTCGGAATCCTAGCCCACAATCATAGTCATTATTTTTGTATTATTCGCTTAACCAATATCAGAACATGTCACTAAACATAATGTTGATGTTAAATTATACTTTTAGTCTTTAAATTAATATCAACATGCGAGAAGATAAAAAAACGACCATTTGTGGATAGGCACTCTTAAAAAAAGGACTACGGGAGTAATATTTAATAATAGAGGACTAAATATGGAAATCCCCCTGTTATAAAGGACCAATTATGGAATTTACTCTTTTATAAAAGTCATAACAAACCGTTAATATAGAATATGATGAAATAATAAATATGTATTTCTATTTGTCAAAATATTTACCAACAATTTAATTTGAAGTAACAGTTACGTTGTTGTCTCTTTTAATGAAAGCAAATCAAGAAATTGGAGGGCTCGTGATTGGTAGCTGGACTGGGATTGGCCCAATAGATCGGCCCAATCCATTTATATGAGATTAGCTAGACCTAAGATGACAGGCCCTGTCTGTCAAGGCGAAGTTAGCCCACGTGAAAATTAAAGGGACATAGGGTCAAAAGAGGTGTCTACTGTCTAGGAGGTTTGCACGGTTTTCTTACCAAGCTGCTTGGGTGGAAAACTCCTCTTAATTTTCTCTCCAAACCAAACAAATAAAAATATCCACTCTCTTTATCTGTACTTACTCGATCATTAATAAAATTTTTCATTACACATTACGAGACTTGATCTTGCCTTATTTTTTAGTTTAATCATTCGATTGTAAGTGTAAAATTTAAAAATAAAATTATATACAGAGTAGTAAAAAATTATATATGGAGTGGCTAAACTCCACCATGGGTCCTTCAACTTTATCAATTGTGCACGATTGGTCCTTCAAGTTTTAAAATTCCATAAATAGTCCTTCAACTTTATGAGTTATGCACGATTGGTCATTTAAGTTTTAAAAGTGAATAAATAGTCCTTTAAGTTCACGTCAGCGCTCCAAATGAGGTTCTTTTGACAGTAAATGTTAAAAACTAAATGGAATACTAGCTTCATATAATACGGAGTAGTCGTACTTAGTGAAATTTACCCATATTATATGAAACTAGTATTTCGTTTAACTTTTAATATTTACTGTCAAAAGGACTTCATATGGAGGGCTGACGTGTACCTGAAGGACTACTTATGGACTTTTGAAACTTGAAGAACCAATGGTGCAGAACTTATAAAGTTGAAGGACTATTAATGGACTTTTGAAACTTGAAGAACCAATCGTGCACAACTGATAAAGTTGAAGGACCAATGATGGATTTTAGTCTATATGGAGTAATAAAATCCTACTTCTTCCGTTCTCTAAAACACTCCCTCTTTAATTTTTTTTCTTTTCTACAAAAATACATTTAATTCCTATTAAAAAACCACTTTTACTCTAACCTATCAATCACATCAGACTTTTTCTCTAATAGTTTATCTATCACATCTTACTTTTACCAATCACATCAAGAGCAAAATTGAAAGTCAAGTATAATATAACATTTTCTTAATTTGGCCTTTGATCAAAATGGAAAATGTTTTTTCAAACAGATACAAAACAAGATGTGGCAAGATAATACTCCCTTCGTCCCTAAAAGGGTTTTCCTTATTGACTTTATTGGAAAATTAAAGAAGGAATATTTTTGTTTTGACTTTCCAAAAAAGTCTTGATGTGATTGGTAAAAGTAGAATGTGATAGATAAATTATTAGTAAAAAGGTATGATGTGATAAGTAAGATAAGAATTAGTAGGATAAAAATGATTTTTAATAAATAAGAGAATGGGTTTGTGTGATAAGAAAAAAAGAAAGGAGAAAGAGCTTAAGAGAGAGAAAGAGTATTACTCCGTATTTTATAAAATAAGTAGCGAATTTTAAAAAAATAAGTTATATTTGATACTACAAAATAATATCTGAAAAGATTTATGAAATAATATTCGTTTTCCACCCATCCAAAGTGGGGATATAGTTTCTATACCTTCACACCCGAGTTCCAGATGAAACCGTTTAACTCACGAAATTAAAAGCAAGCATTGCTGGCGTTCATCCACGTGTCAATCACCGCAAAGGCGCCACGTCACCGAAACCTGTCTTAACTCTTATCCAGTTTGAAACGTGGCAGCACCGGAGCGACCCTTTCCCGGTCCGTTCGGTGAGTCGCCTCCAAATCTTCTACCCTGAACGACGTCGTATCGTTGGCCCCTCGACGACACTACAAAATGTAGCATGCATGTCACGTCGTACTCCTATTATTATCCATATCCCAATTCCAATCTTTCGTCACTTCAAAAATCATATTATTCGAATTAATCTTCTTTGAAAAAGAATGGCACCTGACGCAAGCAGCGGTGGCGTGGCGGCGGCTCGGCCGGCGGTGGCGGCGGGGAGGGCGTACGTGACGTTCCTGGCGGGGGACGGGGACTACGTGAAAGGGGTGGTGGGGTTGGTGAAGGGGTTGAGGAAGGTGGGGGCCGCATATCCGGTGGTGGCGGCAGTTTGGCCGGATGTCCCGGAGGAGCATCGCCGCTTGCTGGCGGCGCAGGGCTGCGTCGTCCGCGAAATCGAGCCGTTGTATCCTTCGCAGGACGAGTCTCCGTTTGCTCGGGATTACTATGTTGTGAACTACTCTAAGATCCAGTTTTGGCAGGTTTTAATTGCTTACTTTATTAAATGGCGCTTAATGATGTTACATATATAGGCCCAGTTTGGCATTAGCACTAGTGATCGTTTTGAAAATTAAAGATCATTCGATGGTAGTAATCATTAAAATTGTATCTAAAATGCTAACGCTAAATAAAACAACATTGTTCCCAACTCCCAAACAAGGCCATAATCTACCCAGCTCTGTCTGAAATAGAGTTACAATTTGACTTTTTCAATTAAAATACAAAAGTCTGATCATAATTTATGAAAGAAATATATTCGTTATATAGTTATATTATAAAACAAATTTGATATAATTATGTTCCTTTTAACATACTCCCTCCGTCCAAAAAAGATCGTTACGTTTCATTTTTTGCGCATCCCTTAAAAAATTTTTATATCGTCTCAAATTCCAAAAAAAACTTTCAAAACAATTTCATCTTATAATAAAGAGTAAATATGGTAAATTTTAGAATTTTTAGATGTGAGTAGCGTTGCTTTTTGTAATGCGCAAAGAAATGAAACGTAACGATCTTTTTGGGACGGAGGGAGTACAATTTAGTTATAATTAATGTAACTTTAATGATAGGATTTAATTTAACAAAAGAAAAGAATAAAATGTTTCTCAGTTTATTTATGGACTATAGTACATTAATTAGTACGTGCTCCCTCCGCCGTACGTCTTTGAGTATTTGTCCTCTTTCATTTTTACAAAACATCCAATATACTTCTTTAATCCATTTTATCTAGTAATTTGTATATTAAAAAATTATAGAAATTATATATTAATAATCTATATGTTAAGATAAAACAAACAAGATCACACATGATTATATTTAGGCTTACATATTGAGAGAATTTGATGAGTCAAATTGTTTAGATGAACAGTTGCAAAAGTCAAAAGTGGACAAAAACTGGGGGACGGAGGGTGTATTTAATAATTTAATAAGTGAAATTTGCACTGAATATGACTAAAACATAAGTTATTTCTTAATGTAGAACTTAAATTTTTTTATTCCTTAAATAGGACTTAATAATATCTAGTGAGAAGAATAATGTTCAAGTGATGCCGGATATTTGGTTGAAAAATACTCCCTCCGTCCCAAAAAGATTTACACGTTTCAAAAAAATTGCGTCCCACAATCACTTACCCATTTCTATTAAAAAACCACTTTTACCCCTTACTTTTTCAAAACCTACCTATCACATCATATCTTTCTCCTAATAATCTACACATCACATCCTACTTTTACTTATCACATCAAGGGTATTTTTGAAAAGTCAACACAAAATTATTCTTCCCTTAATTTCAATTTTAGTCAAAATGGGTAATACTTTATGGAACGGAGGGAGTAATAGCTAATAGATAATGACCAATGATTTTACATTGGGAAATAAAAACATATGGTCATATATTTAGAAAGTCATTACTACCTCCGTCCTAGAGTATTTGTCCACTTTCATTTTTACACATCATCCAATACACGTCTTTAATCAATTTTATCTTGTAATTTGTATATTAAAAAGTTATAGAAATTATATATTAATAATCTATTATATGTTAAGACAAATCAAACAAGATCACACATGACTATTTTTAGGCTTACACATTGAGAGAATTTGATGAGTCAAAGTGCTTAAATAAACAGTTCTAAAAGTCAAAAGTGGACGAATACTTCAGGACGGAGGTAGTATATTTTAGTTCTATTTACGTACGTAAATTACCCATTTAATAATTTAATTTTTTTAAAATAAGAGTTTAATTTAAGGATTTAATTTTTGTGTTTTGATTGGTAGTTTGTGGAGTATAGCAAAATGATATACTTGGATGCGGACATGCAAGTCTTCCAAAACATAGACCACTTGTTCGATCTGCCGGACGGGTGTTTATACGCTGCGCCGGATTGCGTGTGCGAGGAGCACGGCCCGCCGTGCCCGGAGGCGCTCCCGTGGCCGGAAACCTTGCTGGGGCCCAGGCCGTCTTTTTACTTCAACGGCGGCATGTTTGTGTTCGAACCAAATCTCTGCACCTACAGAAGCCTTTTGAGGTGTTTCCAAGTCACCCCTCCCACTGCTTTCGCCGAGCAGGTAGGTACACCCTACTATATACTCCCTTCATCCCATAAAACTTTTCTTCTTTTTTTTATCCGTCCCAAAAAACACTTCCCATTTCTATTAAAAAGTCACTTTTACCCCTTACTTTTTCATACCCTACCTATCACATCATACCTTTTTACTAATAATATATCCATCAAATCATACTTTTACCCATCACATTAAAGGACATTTTTGGAAATTCAATACCAAAATACACTCTCCTTAAATCCCTCATAAAAAGCCAAAGTCCCATGTTTTACGGGACGGAGGGAGTATTTATATTTCAGTAATTTATGTAAATGAGACTTGAACATATAATTTTTCACTAAATATGACCAATCATATCTACTCTAATGTTTGGCAATGAAAAATTCTAAAATGATATGTCATGTCTTTAAAAAAGTGACTTATTACATAATTCAAGCATGAATAAGACATTATTAAAAATAATTTGAATAGTCATTGAAATAATCAGTCATTATTATACACGTGTTGCTAATTAATGACCACATTCAATTCGTAGAATCATTCGTATAATCAGTCATTATCGAACACTTATTTCTAATGAAGGCATATATAGCAGATCATGTGGAATTATGTTCCATAAATGGAATAAAATATATTTTGTCTTATTCAGAAAAACTTATCACCTTTTAGTTTTAGTTCTATATGGAGCAAATTTTCTTTTACGTTTTAGAGTGTATGGACTAAAACTTTTGAAAGCCATCAATTATCAAAACTTTATTCACCTAGAAGTGTGGGAGGAGGTTAAGGGAGGATGTCCGGCCCAAAGATGCATGGGTCCCTTAGTTGGTCTAAGGGATTGGAAGGATGTCAAGCTCAAAGTTCTTAAGATCAAATCCCGACTCTCGCAGCGTGAGAGTCATATTCTTTGTAATAACTTCTTATGTACACTGGACACGTGACGATCTTTTTTAGGACTAAGCTAAGATTATAACATGATTTAACGCCTCACAATTAGTGTAGAAGTGAAGGTGGGCATTCCAACTTTTTTTATTCACCTAGAAGTTCTATGTTTAAAGGCATGTTCCCAAAAAATCATCACACCTTCACTTTTTTGTTCGTACAAAAAAGGAACAACCAAAACTCTTTAATAGCTCTCCTAATTAAAAACCTACCTATTACATACTCCATCTCTCCCAAAAATTCCTTTTCCTATTTTCTTGTTCCACAAAATCTTTTTCTTTTATATTAAAATCATTTTTATCCTTCTAGTTCTTAATTTATGTATCATATCATATCTTTTTACTAATAATCTACTTATCACATCCTACTTTTTCTAATACATCAAGTGTATTTTTAGAAGTTAATACAAAAATATTCTTCCCCTAAATTTATAGGAGTAATATATAGGAGTATTCATTATTAATTTACTCATTAATTACATCTATCTTATACCCTATTATAAAGTAAAAACAAAATTAGAAGGTAATACCAAAATTATACATTTTTTAATTAAATCCAATCTTTATTAATTAAGAAATTTTTTTGGGACATAGAGAATATATTACCAAAGTATTACATGAAGGAGAATATACTAAATGCTATAAAAATTACTTAATAGCACTTTACATTATATACAATCTCTGTCTAGTATTTGTCCAAATTTAATTTTTTAAACGAAAATTAATAAATTTTGACCATAAATTAAATAAAAATAATTTTTAACATTGATACAAAAATAATGTTATCACATTTATCTTATAAAACATTTTAAAATTAGTTTTATCAATTTATCAATTACATATTTTACATTCTCTAAACAACACTTCTATAAGAGTCCCACATCATATGTTGAAGAAAAAAATATAGGGTTCACAAATTCTTGAGTTAAATTAGGTAATTGATTGAATTCAAGTTTTTAATATGGTTCATCTCAAATGTTTTAAGACTACTCTCTACCCATCTTAAAGTTTATGACGGTGTTGGAGAATGTTTTGGCCTACTTCATTTATCAAGGTATTCCTCTGGACATTTTTTCATAATGGCCCGTAATGTCTTCAGTCAATTGTCCAGATATAATTCATACCCAATATGCTATTTATACTTTCTCCGTCCCAAAAAGTTTTAGACATTTTGACTAAAGTGAAAATTAAAGGATGGATAATTTTGTATTGACTTTCCAAAAATAACCTTGATTTGATGTGTAAAAATAGGATATGTTGTGTAGATTATAAGGAAAAGGTATGATGTGATAGGTAGGGTTTAAAAAAGTAAGGGGTAAAAGTGGGTTTTTAATAGAAATGAGTAGGAGATTGTGGGACGCAATTTTTTTAAAAGGTGTAAATCTTTTTGGAACGGGGGAGTACAAAACACGTGCATATTATGGCCCGTAATTCCTTTAGATATTTTTTCATAGTACACATTTTTGCATAATATGCACGTATTTCAAAAATTTTGAAAGTTCGAAAATACTACTCCGTATTTACCAAATTTAATGATAATGAGGACTATTTATGGATGTAATTACAGTGGGGGATCTAGAAATTATAATGACTGGGGGCACCTTACCTTAGTACGAGGGTCGGGAGGTATTGTTGTAAAAAAAATTCAAGAGACTGTGTAAGAGGAAAAAAAATCAAAAATATATAGGGAGTAATATGTATCATTTGAAGCAGTGAATGAAATACTCCCTCCGTCCCTAAATAAACTTTCCCTTTCATTTTTTCTTTGTCCTCAAATAAACTTCTCTTTTCCCTTAAAAAACTCTTTTTACCCCTTACTTTTTCATACCCTACCTATCACATCATACCTTTTTACTAATAATCTACATATCACATCTTACTTTTACACATCACATGAAGGGTATTCTTGGAAAGTCAAAGCAAAAATATCTCTCCCTTAAATCCTCAAAAAGTCAAAAAGGGAAGTATATTTAGGGACGGAGGGAGTAGTTAAAATGAAATTGTTCTAACATGGTACTCGGGTGCAGAGTAAAATATACTCCCTCCGGTCCTAAAAACATACTCAGTAGAATGTTTTGATATTGAAGAGATTTAAGGAGAATGTATTTTGGTATTAAATTTCCAAAAATGTCCTTTGATGTAATGGGTAAAAGTAGATTTTATTAATAGGTTATTAGTAAAAAGGTATGATGTGATAGATAGGGTATGAAAAAGTAAGAGGTAAAAGTGACTTTCTAATAAAAATAAGAAGTGTTATTTGGGACGAATGAAAAAAGAAACATCTCCTTTTCTTTTTTTAGGACTGGAGGAAGTAATTTATAGAGTATATTACTTCGTATTACTTATAGTAGTCTAATTACATATTCAAACAATTACTAATGTTTAATGAGCAAAACTTGAACATTTACCATTTTGTTGTAACAAATTAGTATAACTTTTGAAAAAAATTATATAAATATTACAGAGTAAAAAATTTAACCAGAGTAAACGGCATTTGTATGCACACTCGAGTGAACCAAGTAAGATATATGTACTCCGTATGTGTTTAATGAAATATAATTACTACTGAAATGCATGTTATCAATGTACAAAATAGACAATTTTGTATACTAAATTTACTTTTATTTAAGATGAAGGTTAAAAAATGAAGACGTAGTAATTTAAAAAAAATAAATGGGGGCACCACAAATTTTTAAATGGGGGCACCATTAAATTTACCAAAGAAATCAATGAATAATTATAAAATTTGATTGGGGGCATGTGCCCCCCATTGTTTTGCTATAGATCCGCCAATGGATATAAATCTATGAAAGTCATACTAATTAATTCATAGAATTAAAACATACTCCCTCCGCTTGGAAAAAGCCTTCCCACTTTGACTATAAGACAAAATAAAGAAGTATAAAATTATAGTTGATTTTCAATTTTGCCCCTGATGTGATGGGTAAAAGTAAGATGTGATGGATAGATTATTAGAGAAAAAGTATGATGTGATAGGCATGGTATGAAAAAGTAAGGGTAAAAGTGATTTTTTAATAAAAAGAGGAAGTGTTTTGTTGGAAATGAAAAAAATGAAAGAGGAAGTGTTTTTGAGAACGGGGGGAGAGTATGAAATTTTACGGTAAAGTGGCTATATTTATCAAGCCGGCCAACATGTATGCAGTTTCAAAGCTTGTTACTACATTATTATATATAGGACTTCTTAAACATGTTCTTCAAAGACAAGTGCAAGCGACTCCCATACGTTTACAACATGCTAGTGAACATGCTGTGGCGCCACCCTGACAAAGTGGAGCTCACCAAAGCCAAAGTTGTCCACTACTGCGCCGACGGCGCCAAGCCGTGGCGGTACACCGGGAAGGAAGATCAGATGGGCCGGGATGAGATCAAGGTGCTCGTGAACATGTGGTGGGACATCTACAATGAACCAAGTCTCGATTACAACAGCCACTCTCCTAAGAACATCAGCTATAATAATAATGGTGTCTACGCCACCTATGGATTAGATGGCGGCGAAAGCCGTGAGGTGGTCACAAGTGCAGATGGTAGGAATCTGACGACCATTAGTCCATTATCAGCGGCGTAGTGTTTGGTTTGGATCAAGGTTTTTATGTACTCCCTCCGTCCCATAAAACATTTCCTGTTTTTAAAAATGGCACGCCTTTAAAATGAGTAATTTCAGTGTTATTTTTTTAATTATGACTAATCTATTCTACACATCTCATCATACTCTTTTAAGAAGTAAGGGCAAAATTAGAAAATAACACCAAAATTACTCATTTTAAGAGTCGCCTTTTTTGAAACGGGAAATGTTTTATGGGACGGAGGGAGTATATATGTGTATTTATATATGTATGTTAAAAATATAAGCTCTGTTTTCCTATATTGTGCATGTGTATGTACTCAAGATAATAGAATAATACCAAGTAATATATACTACTAGTACATAATTAATCATAGCAACGAATGTGCAAATGAATGACACTATAGTCATGCTCGTCTTCAAATTTTTTTTCCTACGGTCATGCTCGTCCGGTGCCGTAATAAGACATCTAGATTCATCGAGACAGCTCCTTTTGAATAAGTCATTTCCATAAATAGCATTTAAACTTTTTTATTTTCTAAATAGCACTTAATAATATCCATAATGTCCAGTGATGGTGAATATTTACTTAAATAATGACTAATGCATAATGACTAAAAATGCTATAATGGGAAGAAAAACATATGTGATGCTATTTAAGGAAAGTCATTATGTTGTAATGCTATTTAAGTAAATTCCCCTTAAGAAATATTTTTTAGAGTAAGCTACTCCCTCCGTCCCATAAAGTGTTACCCATTTTGACTAAAGTTGAAATTAAGGGAGCGATAATTTTGTGTTGACTTTCCAAAAATACCCTTGATGTATGTAATGGTAAAAGTAGGATGTGATATGTAGATTATTAGAAAAAAGGTATGATGTGATAGGTAGGGTTTGAAAAAGTAAGGGTAAAAGTAGTTTTTTTAATAGAAATAGGTAAGAGATTGTGGGATGCAATTTTTTTTGAAACGTGTAAATCTTTTTGGGACGGAGGGAGTATTATTTAGAAACCTTAACTCTCAAAATAATCTTTTTAATTTTTCCTAAAACGATACATACATTTAAATCTCAACTAATCATTACTCCGTATGTTGTAGTCCTATTTAAGTAAAAATTCTCCATTAAAAATCTACTTATTACATACTCCCTCTCTCTCAAAAATTCATTCTCGAGTTTTTGGTACTCCCGTAAATGTGTGAAATTTGACCTTACCTCGCCCTCCAAGAGCGTTTTGAATGGCTTTCTCACAAATTTCATAATTATTACTACAAAGACAATATTTAGTTAAGGAATTATCGACAGATAATAGATAATAGATTATAGACAGGTCATGGATGGGATTAGTCTTCTTGGTAGTCATAATGACACTTGAGTGAGGCTAGTCAAACAGACTGATAAGAACTTGTATTTATTAAATTTCATCAAATTGGATTTAATTTTATGTAATTTCAACCAAATTTACTCAATTTCACCTAATTCCCCTTCAATTTAACGTAATTGTATTCAAATTTGTCAAGTTAAGAATATATAAGATTGATTGAATTTCAAATCATTTGACTAAACTTAGCACTTATTTGTATTCAATCTCATTCATTGCAATAGTTTTTAGAAGTAAAATTGAATGAACATAATTAATTTCACCTAATTTTACTGAATCTTTATCCAATTGCATTCACTTTTATTCAATTGGAACGAAACAATATTGAAATTTATCTTTTATCTTTTGCATAGATAAAAATAAAGACAATAGAAGTTATAAAAATTTAATATTTCAAAATTGTATGTTAAAATCAATACAATTATATTAAAATTATATTATTACTGAAGAATTGTTTGGGAGGAAATTTTCTGTATTTCTCTCTTGTGTTTACAATTTGCAATGAGGACCTATATATAGGATCTCACAAATTGAGACTCTTAATAAGTAAAGGAAAAGGAAAAGGAAAGAATCCCTATACAAGGAAAACTACCAAAACAATATATACACAAATATCTCTAAATATTCTACTAAATATTCTCTTTCCTTTAACAATTACTAAATATATTTTTTCATAATTCATAATCAAAATTTATAAAATATGACCAAAAAATAAAATATGGAAGATTATTCATGATAGATTGATAAATGAGATATGATAAAAAAGGATCACAAATAATTAAATTTTAATTCGAAAATAACATATATGTATATATGTGTGTGTGTGTATATAGATATATAGTGATGGAAACCGCTTTTTCGGGGCATCGACCCGATGAAATCGGTACCGGGTTGGCACCGCACCGAATAGCGAAATCCGGAAATTAAGTAAATAAATAAAGCAGAGAGAAAGTATTTATACGTGGAAACCCAAATCGGGAGAAAACCACGGGCCTTTTTAGGCGGTGCCATGCCAAAGGGGGAAGAACTTTTATTAATCTCGGGGGAGTTTACATATACATCATTGTAGGAATTTGGAGTCATTAATGGAGCTCCAAGCTAAAAGAAGAAGAAGAATGAAGAATATAGTAGTAGGAACTTGTATGAATCTAGCATTGGCCTCCCCCCTTCCGTCCTGCGTAGCCTTGTATTTAAAGGGGAGTACATGCATGCATCCCCAACAATGCCATGAGGTGGCCATGTCACCTCCATGTGCACATGTTTTGTAAATGGGCTCCACGGAATATTTTTATATCACCTCAAATATATTCTTCTGTCCATATATCTCTGGTTCTGTCTTGAATTATTTATCTGATTTATATTTTGGGCCAGATAAAATTGGGCTTTCTTGTACTGTTCAAATAATATTGGATTAGGAAAAATCCCTAATCCATCATATAGATATATGTGTGTGTGGTTGCATTGGCTCAAAAATTTTGTTGTATTGTTCCGATTCTGATTTTAAATTGATTTTTTTTAATTTCGGTAATCAACTAATTATCCTTCATTGAAGAAAACATGATTCTAGATGTGAAAACATAAAAAGAAAAAAAAAGGATTGATGAATTAAGGCCCGTATTTAAATTTTCCTTTCGGCCCAGTAATACTCCGTATTATTTAAGCGGCCCTAGCGAACTCTAAAACTATACAAATTAGAAAATGAATTACTCCGTACATTAGAAAAAGATTTACAAACAAATAGATCTTCTCTTAAAAACAATAAACATTTACTCCCTCCGTCCGGAAATGAAGTTTCCATTGTACGTTTTTTTTCGTCCGGAAATGATGTTCTCACTCTACGTTTTCATATCAATCCTTCCAAAAATACCCCTCATCCAAATACTCCATTCTCTCTCCCCTCCATTTTTATCCATCTTTTTCACTCTCTCTCCCCTCCTCCCTCTTTTCCAGCTTTCTTCTCCTCCTCCTCTTCTTCTTCTTCTTCTTCTTCGCCAAATCAATAAATTTCTCCTCTCTTTGTCTCTCTTCCCCCTCCCCAATCTTATTCTCTATTTTTTCTCATCCCTTCTTTTTCTGGGCAGATCTGGCCATCATCTACTCCATCTTCTATTCTTGCTCTCTCTCTCTCTCTCTATCGTTGCCCCTCCCCCTTGTTCTTTTTCTTCTTTTGATTTTCTCTGTTTTCCAATTAAATCCGTGCCCAATTAGATTTATGAGCGTTCTCGACCTGATGGTAGTGGCGATTGGAGGAGATGCTGGCGGCTGTCGGCGTGGAAGAACTGGCGGTGACGGAGCTGAGCCGTGGTGGTGGCGACAGACAGCGGGGCTGGCGGTGGGTATCAGTTCTGTTTGGTGCAGTGGTAATTGTAGGTCTGTATTTTGGATTGGGGCATTGAAAGGGCATTTTAGTCTCTTCAATCATTAAGTCAAACTTTCTTAAAAATGAGGAAAAGTCTAAATGGGAACATCATTCCCGGACGGAAGGAGTAATATTTTTGTATATTAGTGAACAATTACATTCATGTGAATTCAAATTTTGATTTTTATTTTACCATTTGAACTAGTCGTATTCTTATGTTACTTACCCCTACGTCCCAAAATGAACTATCATATCTAAACAAAATAAAAAATTAGAAATCACCTTAAATAGGATTAAAATATAGAGAAAAGTACCAAAATAGGACTTTCATGTTTTTTCCCCGAAATAGGACTTTGCACTGTGGTAATGTAACTTTGTCATGTGGTAATGTGGCAGTGTACATGTGCACATTACTATACTTTTTTGGTAATGTATATGACCATGTTTGGTAATGTAAGTCCTATTTCGGAAAAAAAAACATGGAAGTCATATTTTGATATATTTTCAATGTTTTAGTCCTACTTTGGTGTGTCTCCCATAAAAAATTTCATGTATTTTAATTATTTTATTTATAAATTAATATAAAATGAAAAAATATAACTTACATTAGAAAATATCATGTTAAAATTTATACAAAAAGAGCACAGTTAAAAAATAATTTCTCATTCCCTTCTCAAACAGCAGCCCTCAGTAGTGTGGTTGGCCAAACGTTTGCTCTGATTTTACTTAACTCTGTCTAATTCTACCCATTTTGAACACATTTTAACCACATTATATATAATTTTATATCATTCCACTCAACTTTCAACGAATTATATTCAATCTAAACCAACTGAAACAATTTTTGGACATAAATAGAATGAATATCATTTACTAATTTAGAATAATTTTCATTTCATTAATTTGAATTAATTCTCATTTCATTAGACTCAGTTATATTTGATTGGGAACAAAACATTATTCTAAGTTAGTTTTTATCTCTGTATACATTTGATAAGAACTCGTATTTATTGTATTTCATCAAATTGGTTTATGTACATAAAAATTTATTCAATTTTACCTAGTAAAATTTGTTGAGTATAAGACTAAAACATACTCCCTCCGTTTGGAAAAACCCTTCCCATTTGATTTGGGGGCAAAAATAAGGAAGTGTTAAATTATTAGTTGATTTCCAATTTTGCCCCTGATGTGATTGGTAAAAGTAAGACGTGATTGATAGATTATTAGAGAAAAAGTATAATGAGATAGGTAGGGTATGAAAAAGTAAGGGTAAAAATGGTTTTTTAATAGAAAGAGGAAGTGTTTTGTTGAAAGTGAAAAAAATGAAAGAGGAAGTATTTTTGAGAACGGAGGGAGTACTAGTTTTCCCTATATAGGACTAATAATGTTTTTTTCCTTTTCTAAGACTATTTTTTAAAAAAATTCCTTTCCTGCCCCTAAATTCTAGGCGATTACTTGTGTGGAAAAAACCAACGCTCCTTTGCAGTTTTTTTTATCTATAAATATTTTATTTACATAATTATGGGTTAATTAGCCATTATTTACGCCTATAGTTTAGGGAAAATATATATATATTACTCCACAATCCCTAATTTATCTCCCCTCATCAGATTTTGCCTTACCATTTTATTTCTCCTCGGCATTGCTTTCTTCTTGCTCCTCAACATATTTTGCTTTCTGTTTTGCCAATTTTTATTACTTTTAAAATAATACGGAGTATAATAATGTCATTTATTGTTTTTAAAACATTTTTGCTTAAGTTTTGTAGAACTTTTGATACTCCGTATAATTTTTATGTATATACTTTTATTTTTAAGTTTTACACCAATTTTTTTTGAAAAAGTGAATTGAAAACAACTTTAGTTAAACAACGTAACACGTAACTGAAAACAAATTTTTTTATCAAATAAATAATAAAATTTGGCGTAAAACTTCTTATTCTATCTTTAAAAAAAATTTGATTCATATTTTTTTTTCTTTTTTTACTTCATTATTTTTTACTACGCAATTCACTCTTTTTTAAACTTCAGGTTGGGACAAACTAGGGCATTTCTTTTTAGAAGGGAGAATAGTAAACATGATTTTTTAGTACATACTCCTTCCGTCCCTAAATAGATTGCAATTTTTTTCTCTCATCTCGATAACTTTTGTTTGTTTACGCGATTTCATTAAGCATTTGATAAAATAAAATATTTTTGTCACCTCTTATTTTATAAAACTTTTGACGTAGTTTTTTAATATGTAATTTTTATATCTTATTGATATACCAATTTGTAAATAAAATCATTTCAAAAAGTAGGAAATTTTACTTCGTAACCCGCAATTTGTAATCTATTTAGGGACGGAGGGAGTACTTAATTCTTGACGTAGTCTTTTAATTCTTGTTACATACCTTGATTCACGTGGTAGTAGATTATAATTCCATCGTTGATTATACAATCGTCTAAAGTCAATTAATCTATTTGTCTTCTAGGTTTCTATATTGTCCTTACCCATAAACTAATTTCATGGTCTCTTTAGTTTGAAGTCATTAGCCCATAACATAATGTCATTGTGGTTGTAAATTTACACTACATAGGTCATTATGTAGGACATTTTGAAGCTATTTTTACACTACATAGGTCATTTTTCAAGTAAATAGTATCATCATCTCATCACGATCAGCCATATAAATCAAATATCTTGTTACATTACAGATCACTACTTCACAATTCATTTTCGCCACTCTCCTTCTACTTACTTTTCTAATTTTTTTTACAGAAATAAACAGTTTACTACGGAGTACAATTTAGAAAGAAACTTACAAGAACATAGGACTTAACCAAAATCCCTAGAGGAAGTTTAAAGCAAAACCAAAAGCCAGAATAATCCCTAATTTAAACCAAGACTTTAAGGACCAAATGCCAAAGTATGAAATCAACACCAGAAAGCCCAATAAAATATTACGAACCAATAACCATAATAGAAAGCAAAACAAATTGTCCTTAGTTTTGGCCCTTGCTCAGGTGCAAAAGCCATTATCAACACAATAATATATCCAATTTTATTGCCTTGGCTAACATTTAAGAAAAATATTTAGCACCAAAAAAACAATATCTAAAACTAGTCCCAACAACTAGTGACTAAGCCAACCATCAATGCAGTACTAACCAACGATACAAGGGACTTTAGAATACTTAATAATGTCTAATGAGAGATTTACTTGAATAATGACTAATGGATAATGACCAATGGTAATTGATGGGGAATAACCCCACACCAGCCTAGGGCTGACATCAGCATAAATTTCCTAAGTATCGGGCTTGGGCGTTCCTGCCCGGCCCAGAGCTCCGCTCGTCTTCTCTGTGCTCCGCTCGTCCCTCTTGCTCAGCTCGGCCAACCAAGCCGAGCCCGAACCCCGCGACAACGACGTGAGGAAAGCGACGTTCAACGAAGACTTGATGAAAGCGATATGATGAAATGGACAAGACCTAAGGACAGGTGACGTCCGCTAAACGACGAGCCTCGATCAGAGGGCTTTGACTTAGTGTATTGTACCCCCTATAAAAGGGGTGGCACCCCTCATTGTAATGGATCCGAATTTGAAATCAAGATACTCCTACTTTGCATTCTCTCTCTCTAAAAACTTGTATTATTTCATACTCTCGGTGGTTTATAGCCATCGGTAATGGATAATGACCAATGGTCTTACATTGGGAAATAAAAACATATGATCTTATATTGAGATAGTCATTATATTTTAGTTAGATAAATTCCACATAAAGAATTGAGGCAATATACACTTAGAGGGACAGTGGATAACACCTTAACACTTTAATGCAAAATTTATTATGTCATAATAATGACTAAATTCTTACTTTAATGCCTTATCAATGCAAAATTTTTATGGAAAATGTTTATCTTACCTTTAAGGGCAACAGTTAAATGAGGCTTATGCACAAGTAAAATTTGCACTAAATAGGACTAAAACATAATGACTTTTCGAATGTAGGACTTAAACTTTTTATTCTCTAAATAGGACTTAATAGTGACCTAGTGGCCGGGAGTAATAATGTCCAATAATGATAGATATTTACTTGAATAATGACTACTTGATAATGACCAAAAGTCCTACATTGGGAAATAAAAATGAAAAATCATTATGTTTTAGTCTTATTTAGATAAATTTCTCTATGCACAATGCTCTTATCACTATAATGTCTAAATTATTACGAAGACATTATGCGCATGCAGGATGTCTAAATGAAACCAGTTAAGGCTATCTTTTTTTATCACAACCATACATAAAGTAAACAGGGGCGGAGGAGGGGGGGGGGCATGCCAGGGCAAGTGCCCCCCGGGAAAATTCCGGTGAAATAGGAATATGGTACCCACGGCGACGAGAGGCCGGATTTGCCCCCCCAGATCGCAGACTCGCAGCGAAGAACTCCCGGCGGCAGACAGGTCCAGCGAAGAAGATGAACTGCTGCGGAAGAAAAAAATCACCAAAACGAAACGACGTCGTTTTGGTGAATGGGTTTAAAAAAATTAATTTGACCCAGCCCAACAATCCACGGCCCAGTAGCCCAAATCTCCAAATGCCCAAAAAATTAAAAACAAAAGGAGGATGAGGATTGAACAAAAAACGGAAGACCACTGCTCCACATTCCAGAAGGGCTCCGCCACTGCCTGAAGGACCGAAACCAGAAGGGCGAAGGCTGAAGGCAGATTCGAGCTCTTTTTTGTGCTTCTTCATCTTCTCTCATTGCTAGGTATTATATGTAAATTTTAATTTTTGAGATTTGTTTCTTAATATTTGAAGGTTTTGAATATTGCTAAATTAGGTTTTGAATTTTGAATATTTATTTTGTTCCGTGGTCGTAGTGTGTTTGTTGATATTTCAATATTTGAAAAATGTTAATGTAATTTTAAGTTCTAGAGATTAAGATATACGAATTATTATTTTAATGTTATTGATATATATTTTATTTTGTTACTTTATTATTGAATCAGGAAATTTTGAGACGTGAGATGGATAAATTTGTTATTAACAAAAGAAGAATTTAGAATTTGTAAGTGATAAAGACAATGAAAAAGAAACTTCTTCTTCTATAGAAGGTATGTTGAATTGCACTTTACCAATTATGGTAGTTACTATTATGAATTTTGTTTATTTATTAAATGAATTTTTGTCCCCTCAAGAAGTCTTCCCTGGCTCCGCCACTGTCATAAAGACCTTACTTTCTTTAATTCACAATGGTTAATTATACTTTTATACTCTCCCTATCAGTAATTGAAACTAAACAATAAATTAAAGTATTTACAAACCCTAGATAAGGCCTCACCAGCATAGTTGTATGGTCAAAGGCGGATTATTAATCTTTGTGCTCGAAGCAAGTCGCCATTAAATATCCTGCCTTCCTCAACTTTACTTCTCCAAATTTCTTCAAAGCAGATCTAAGTACTTCACCTTGAATGAAATTACCCAAATTTTGATTCAAATAAAAGATTGAAGTGCATGTAATGAACGATATAGACCTTGTTAAAGGAGCTCTGGTAATTGGTATTTGGGTTTCTTCCTTTTCAGCCGCCGTAAAATAAGCCTTCAATTTGGGATTGAGTTTTTTTTACTCCCTCCGTTCCACAAAACACTTCCATTTTAATTTTTTGCGCATCCCATAAAATATTTCTATCCCATCTAAAATGTCTAAAATACCCCTAAAACAACTTCTACCCGCAATAAACTACATAGTGGGGTATATTTTAGATATTTAAGGTGGGAGTAAAAACGTTTAATGAGGTGCGCAAAAATTTAGGGCGGAAGGGTTTTAAAGAACGGAAGGAGTATTTGTTTCTTTGGAAATAAAAAAAAGGGATTTGGGATTATTGCTACGGAGTATATTAAATAGACCGTAGGGTTAATTTTGTCCTTTGCCCTCATGAAACATAATCCCAATAGGACTACTCCTATTTAAGGAAAACTACTGTGTTTTCGTCCTATTTGAGTAATTTACTCCTTTACCTAATTTCCCTTCAATTTAACGCAATTGTATTCAAATTTGTCAAGTTAAGAATAAGATTGATTGAATTTCAAATAATTTTACTAAACTTAGCACTCATTTGTATTCAATCTCATTCATTGCAATAGTTTTTAGAAGTAAAATTGAATGAATATCAATTAATTTCACCTAATTTTACTAAAAAAATTTCGACTGCATTCAATTTTATTCAATTGGAACGAATGAGACTCCATATTTAAACGTTTATCCATCAATTTGGTACAAGTATTCTCCTGAACACGCAAATTTTATTCAATTTGTGTTGCCTCATGCGTCACAATTCATGGAGAGACTCCATATTTAAACGTTTATGAACACGCTTCCCTGAGAGAAAAAATAACCTATTACACATTTTAAGTAGCATAAGACATTAAAAATAATACTGTAGACAATAATACTAATAGTACTTCTTGTAGTATTGGTTATTGTAGTGTTTCATTATTAGTCAGCTTCCTAATCCTATTTGTGGTAGATGTTGTATGTTAGTTAGTTTCCATTCTCTATTCCTAGTTGTGTTAGGAGTCTCTCCTATATATATACTCTATCATGTACTTCATAATTCAAGAAGCAATATTATTATTCCAATATTCCAACATGGTATCAGAGCCACCGCTCTTGGTGACCTAAAAAAAAAGTTCTTTGCTCCCACCGCCGCCGCCGGTAATTCCGGCGACGGCGGCTCCACCCTATTCACCTCTATTTTCTTTTCCTTCTTTATCCTCAAATCAACTTCTTCATTCAAATGAAAAAAAAGAAAAAAAAACTCTGTTGAAATCACACAAAAAAACTATCAAAGGAGGAACTTCTCTCTTGTCATCTTCATGGTTCTTCAAAAAAAAATCCCAACTCCTCACAAAATCTCTCAGATCATCCTATCTTCTCAAAAAAAGGAAAAAAAAATGATTGTTGTTTCTCTCCAATTCACCATATCAAAATCTCAGACCTAATTTTTTTTTCCATCACCAATTCTTAACCTATTTTTTCTCTCTAAAATCACTCATTCTAATCATCAACCTCCCTTCTCTTTCTCTTCTATTGAACCATTAAAAATCCAAAGTAAATCATCACAAAAGCAAAGCCAAGAGGTGAAGTAGTGAAAGAGAAAACAAGACCTCCACAACTCACCTCTTCAAGAAGGAAATAGGGCATTGCCCGGATCCAAGAAGAAGACAAAAAATGTCAAGGATCTTCAGTCAAACAGGCACCTCCAGTAGCCTTCTCTATTCTTCTTCGACGTCAGAAGCTACAAGCGCGCGTCAACCTTCTCTCTTCTTCATCGACGTCAGCAGCTACTAGCGCACGTCAATTTCTCTCTTCTCCAACGACGTCAGGAGCCACCGGCGCACGTCAGACATCTCTCTTCTCCAACGACGTCAGCAGCCACCGGCGCACGTCAGACTTCTCTCTTCTCCAACGACGTCAGCAGCCACCGGCGCACGTCAGACTTCTCTCTTCTCAAAGTTTCCAGTTTCCCGCTAGTGTCCAAGCTTCCTCTTGCTTCAGGCAGAGTTCAGCTTGAGGAGGGATGTTAGACAATAATAGTAATAGTACTTCTTGTAGTATTGGTTATTGTAGTGTTTCATTATTAGTCAGCTTCCTAATCCTATTTGTGGTAGATGTTGTATGTTAGTTAGTTTCCATTCTCTATTCCTAGTTGTGTTAGGAGTCTCTCCTATATATATACTCTATCATGTACTTCATAATTCAAGGAGCAATATTATTATTCCAATATTCCAACAATAATTATTGAAATAACCAGTCTTTATCCAACAATTCTTTCTGATAACAATATTCGTAGAGTGATTCGTATAATTAGTCATTATCTAGTATTTATTGCTAATGAGGACATATATGACAAAGCATTCGAAAATATGTGTCATAAAGAAAATAAAATATACTTAATCCTATTCAGAAAAACGTACTACCTTTCACTTCTATATGGAGCAAATTTTTCTTTATTTTATTTAAAAATAGAGAAACTCTTTTATTACTACTCCTTCCGTCCAACAAAACATTTCTCGTTTTGACTTTTAAAGGATTTAAAAGAAGTGTATTTTGGAATTGATCGACTTTTCAAAAATACCCTTGAATATATGTGATGAGTAATTGTAGATGCGATGGGTAGATTAATAATGAAAAAGTGTGTATAATAGGTAGGTTAAGAATTAGTAAATTAAAAGAGAAATGAGAAAGACTTTTTTGAACGAATGAAAAAAAGAAAAGAGAAAAATTTTGTGGGACAAAGGAAGTAATAAATTAAACAACTTTTTTTTTCGAATAGAAGTGTATGTATTTACTTATTAATAGGCCGGGGTGGTGTGCCCTAGCTATCAAAGGCCTTTGGTGCAACTCATGCAAGTGTGCAACGTACACAATGACACATCAACCAACAAGTTTGTGTTACATGAGTCATCATGTCTTTTTTAATTCATTAATGCCTCAAATTTTAAATTCAATACATACAGCTCCCCCATGAATCACAATTATTACATTTATTTTATGTATATACGGGCGATAATAATCTGTATTAACAGTCAATTATCGTCTGTCTATGTATAATTTACAAATCATTTCTAATTATCATCCGTGGAGTACTTGTTGCAAGTTCCTAGTATATTTTTTTTGCCAATTATAATTTGACATATCTTAGCTTGTTGGATTGATGACCATCCACATAAAACTTGCATGCATATATATATGCATGGGCAAAGCCAGCAAATAATCCAAGTGCCTAAAAATAGAAGCAATTCAATACGGAGTAATTATTAGCACTCGTCAGTCTCTCTTTTGTCTGCTTCCTTCAATTTGTTATCATCATCTTCTACTTTAATCACTCCCAACTCATTCTTCTTGCCCCACAAAACAACGTAAAGCCCCACCACAATTAGTATTGACCCCACCACCCTGCAATTATCAACAAACAAAAACAAACAAACATTATTGAATCTTTTTCTTTCTCAATTGAGTAGAATAAGAAGAAAAAAAGTGTAGGCCAAATAAATATATAAATGACATTTTTATATAGGCCAAATAATTTTCTGAAGTTATGTGGTTTGGAAAATTAGTATCAACACACTTTTTATTTTTAAAATTTATTTGTAAATTTTATTTTTATTATTATATCAATATGTGAATAAAGTATTTTTAAAAGGGATCATATTTTTTGCATGTTTTTCGCAGTGGAACGATATTTTTGTGACGGATGGAGTATATGTTGTTAGCTAAGCCCTAATATTACACTCCCTCCGTCTACGAATTAAATCTTCATCAGTTCGACTCTTTTGGACAAACTTTTAAAATTTTGATTACAAACTGTTGAGAAATACAGATATTCATTTTGACACATAGTTTTCAAATATTATATTATTATGATACATCTATAAATAAATAAAAATATTATTGATCAAAGTGTTACATCGGAAATTATTGTAAAAACTCAAATGGAATTATTGAAATTATTGTAAAAACTCAAATGGAATTAGAGAAATTTACCTAAATAGGACTAATACATAATGACTTTCCCAATATAGGACCATATGTTTTTATTTCTTAATGTAAGACTTTTGGTCATTATCAAGTAGTCATTATTCAAGTAAATGTCCATCATTACTGGACATTATTCCTCCTACTAGGTCATTATTAAGTCCTATTTAGGGAATAAAAAAGTTTAAGTCTTACATTGGGAAAATCATTATGTTTTAATCCTATTTAGTGCAAATTTTACATGGAATTATTGATGCATGCATGCAATGAATTATTAAATTAAATAACTTACGTGCCGGTAAAGATTTTTTCTTGAAGAAAAGCCCAGCTGAGAATGGCAGTAAGGACGAGCAACAAAGGGTTGAAGACGGCGACATATAAAGGCCCTTTCTTCTCCACACACCATGATGTCAGGAATATTGCTACTGCCGAATACATTATCCCCTGTATTTTTTAATTTCTTTCATTTTCCTATTATTATTATTATTATTATTTCATCCGTCCTTCGGTATTTGTCTACTTTTAACTTTTTCGATCGGAATTGATAAATTTTGATTTTAAATTAAATAAAATTGATATTAGAAATTGATGCAAAAATAATTTTATTAGATTTATTCTTATAAAAAATATTTTCAAAATATTTTTCTATCTTATTAATATAAAATATATACTTCCTCCGTCCTCCGTATATTTTGAATTTATTTTCTAATTATAACTCATCTATTCTACATTTCTACACTTCAAATCTTACATTATTATGAAGTAAGGGAAAAATTAGGAAATAATATCAAAATTAAACATTTATTAGAGTGTGCCTTTTTTCGTCTTAGAAAAGCTTTATGGGACGATGAAGTATATTTTATTAAAAGTATAAGAGGAAAAAATCAAAACCGGAGAAACACAAAAGGACGGATGTAGTAATTATTACGGAGCTAGTATTAGTTTTTGAATTGATTATTTTATGACATTTTAATTTATTAAAACACATGGGTAATAAATAAATATTTGCGCTAAAACTTAAGTCATTTTCATAAATAGCACTTGAACTGTATTATTCCCTAAATAGCACTTAATAATGTCCAGAAGGAAGAATAATGTCCAGTAATCGCAAAAATTTACTTGAATAATGACTAATGGACAATGACTAAAAGTGCTACATTGGGAAAAAACACATATGATGCTGTTTAGAGAAGGTCATTATGTTTTAGTGTTATTTGAGAAAATTCCCCGGTAATAAATTGTGTCGAACATTTTATAAAATAAATAGTGACAAGATTATTATTTATTAACATAAAAAAAAAATACTCAATACGAGTAAAATTAAATCTTACATTGTAAACGGTGGAGACAGCTCTCATGGGTGTCAAAGCCCAATCAGAAATGTTGTGATCAATGGCTATGGCAATTGTTACACACTCAATACTTGCAAGGAGACATGCCAAAGCTGTGCTGGAGTATGGAGCTTCATATTGCTTCCCCAATTTTGTCTAATAAATATTTAATTATTATTTTTAAAAAAATATAAAAAAAATCCTCCCATTAATCTAATTAACACCCAAGTAAGGAATTGAATATATAACCTTGATGGGGAAAATGAAATTTAGTGAACGTTTGCAATTTTTTTTACTATGCTTATTTACTTATTAGCTTTTTACTACCATTATTGTTTCATTTTGGACAAGTGTTAGGTTGCTCTATGAAAACTATTTGGTGATAATATTAGTGGAATACTAATATTTATGGTAGTATTATTTGATTGTGATTCTATTTGATGATTTCTATCTATGTTAAAAATGCCTCTTATATATACACTATTGTGTCTTCCATTATTTTTTGAGTAAATCAATTGTTTCATTATTTTAACATGGTATCAAAGCCTTGATGACTAAAAGATCATAAATTTAAACCCCACTGTCACCCGATTTAAAAACAAATATTAATTTTTATGTACAAGGTTCTAGCAAAATAAATCTCGCTTGCAAGTGAGGAGGTATATTAGAGTATAACATCGGTCTTAGGCCTACAACCACAAACTTGATATTCAAATACTGTATTTGGCAAACGGATATTTTTGAACTCTCGATGATTTTGCCTGGGTAACACTCTTTAACTACAAATAAATTATATTGTGTGTTTCGATTAAATTAAGAAATATTTGCACTAAATAGCACTAAAACTTAAGTCATTTCCCTAAATAGCACTTAAATTGTTTTATTTCTTAAATAGCACTTAATAATGTCCAGTGATGGCGAATATTTACTTAAATAATGGCTAATGCATAATGACTAAAAGTGCTACATTGGGAAGAAAAACACATGTGGTTCAATTTAAGAAAAGTCATTATGTTTTAGTGCTATTTAAGTAAATTCCTCTTAAATTAAAGGGGCTTACTTGGGTAATTAGGAAGGCCGTGTAAGAGCAAATGCTAAGGAGGACCAAGAGAGGTCCCAAATATGAATTACTGTTATGGCTTTTTTCCACAGTATTTTGGGCATATTTCCATTTAAAGCTTGACTGCCGTATCACCACTCCTCCCTTGTACACCGTCAGCACCATGGCACCCCCAATGCATATCACAGTCCCTAATATCTTCGCCTTCCCGCCCTTCGTTCTTGCTCCCACACTCTCAAGTCTGTCCACAAATTTAATCATAATAATTATTATAAATATCATTGTTGTTAATTACTCCCTCTGTCTCTGAAAACCTTTTTCTTTTTTTTTCATCCATCCCAAAAGACACTTCTTATTTATATCAAAAAGTCATTTTTACCCTTTACTTTTTTATACTCTACCTATCACATCATACATTTTTACTAATAATTTACCCATCAAATCCTACTTTTACTCATCACATCAAAGAAGTTTTTAAGAAATTCAATACCAAAATACACTCCCCTTAAATATCTTAAAGCTCAATAAATCCCGTGTTATTAGGACCGGAGGGAGTAGTTAATATCAATAATAATACGGAGTATATAAAAAGGGGAGTTTAATTAATCTTTACTACAAAGATTATTCCTACAATACTTTGTTCGTAAAATCAATTATTCCTACTCCAACCCCAGCCCAGCCCTTTCCTAACGTGCACCCCTTCCAAACGTACTACCTTTCGCTTTGGTCAAAAAATTGACCACAAAGTCAACAATATGAGAAGTGGTGCAATTGGAAGGGGTGCAAGGGTACGTTAGGGATATGATCGGGCTAGGGGGTTTAATTACCGAGAGGGGTTAGGGTGTAAGAATAATTAATTTTACGAATAGAACATCATATGTGACTCGATTATATTGTTATAAAATTGTTATAATTTTTTTTGTGCAAGAATAAGGGGCCTCAAATAATTTAAAAAAAGAGCATAAAAAAGGGAATCAATGAGAAATGAACTAAATAATAATTACCTGAAGAGGACAGCCATAATAAAAGTGATGGCTGGGATGAGGTTGGCCAAAGCAGTGGCAATGGTTGGAGTGGAGTGCTTTAGCCCTACAAAGTATGCCGTTTGATCCCCCGTGAGGCTGCATTTATATATATATATATATTTCTCATTTCCATTTTGGGTCAATATTCATCCAATTAATAATATTAAATACCTGAATTAATTACTACTCCCTCCGTTTGGAAAAACCCTTCCTACTTTGATTTGGGGCAAAAATAAGAAAGTGTAAAATTATAGTTGATTTCCAATTTTGTCTCTGATATGATGGGTAAAAATAAGATGTGATGGATAGATTATTAGAAAAAAAGTATGATGTGATAGATAGGGTATGAAAAAGTAAGGGTAAAAGTGGTTTTTAATAAAAAGGGGAAGTGTTTTGTTGAAAGTGGAAAAAATGAAAGAAGAAGTGTTTTTGAGAACGGAGGGAGTACATTTTAGTAAGATTATTTAAAAAAAAGAGTAAGATACTCCATCTGTCCTAAATTACTACTCCCTCCGTTTGGAAAAACACTTCCCATTTGGATTTGGGGCAAAAATAAGGAAGTGTTAAATTATAGTTGATTTTCCAATTTTGCCCCTGATGTGATGGGTAAAAGTAAGATGTGATAGATAAATTATTAGAGAAAAAGTATGATGTGATAGGTAGGGTATGAAAAAGTAAGGGTAAAAGTGGTTTTTTAATAGAAAAGGGAAGTGTTTTGTTGGAAGTGGAAAAAATGCAAGAGGAAGTGTTTTTGAGAACGGAGGGAGTATCAAGTTATTATTTCAGGCTCTCGATAATTTATATACAGTTCAAAAAGATTACTAAAGTTGCTTAATTTTTAATTACTATTTTCATTCAATAAAGTCTACTTAAATGACCAAATATGTCATTTAGCCATGCCAATAATTAAACGCGTTACATTTAGATTCCTAATTGTGAGGATAATAGAGAGAGCTTCCATGGATCTTAAATCTCTATACAATAATGCATGAATTTTCTAACATAAACCATTTATAAAAAACAGTGGCGTGCATGTGTTGTTCACAACATTTGTTCTCATCTAAATAAATTTAAATAACGTATTTTTTATTTTCCAATACATACTTTTCTAAAATCACGTGAAATAATAAAAAAAATTGTTAACTTTATTTAATTTTGGGACGAATTTCTCTAAACACAACAATTAATTCACTTAGCCTGATATAATGATGACACATTAGATTTTATGATAATAATGAAAATGATTAGTTAAAATAGAATGCCAAAGTTATCAAAAATGGGGAAAAAAATGCTAAGGCAAACTTTATTCCAAAGATTTACTTAAATTTTAACTAAAAGATGTGTGTAGACGTACAGACTATATACGAGAATATATTAAAATAATTTATAAGATATTATTGAAGTGTGGAGGGTGGAGCTCAAAAAATGTAAGCCATATACTAGAGAGTGCTTCTTTAATTTGCTGCACCATACCTTGGGTGCATATCAATTTTGTCGACCTTCTCAGATAAATTTCTATTTTTATTTTTTATTTAAAAATATAAATACTCATTTAAGTAGTAAAGAAATACTTATTTTTTCATATGTAGGTTCATGGTAGACCAAAAGCCACCATAGAATTTGCATATACGGAGTACTATATACGTACCCAAAGAAGGACGACAAAAATATCTGGAAAAATATCTTTAGTGTCATTTTTGGCCTCGTTTTCCTGCAATATACACACAAAAGCTTTTACTCTCATAAGTTCAATATATACCGAGATACTCGTACATAATAAGGATTATGCCAGGAACCCATGTACAATTCCCCCCACAGATTACAATCATATGTGATTTTATACATATACAGACGGTAATCTTCTGGATTTACAAATGATAATTTGTATGTGTATATATATATGTATAAATCATCTATAATTATCATTTGTAAGGAATGAGAACATCAGTGATGATTTTCTAACATTTTTAATACTCCCTCCGTCCCATAAAATATGTGATGTTTTGTTTTTTGAAGAGATTTAAGGGGAGTGTATTTTGGTATTGAATTTCCAAAAATGTCATTTCATGTGATAGGTAAAAGAAGAATTTGATGTGTAGATTATTAGTAAAAAAATATGATGTGATAGGTGGTAGGGTATGAAAAAGTAAGGGGTAAAAGTGACTTTTTAATAGAAATAAAAAATGTTTTTTGGGACGGATGAAAAAAAAAAGGAGAAAGGTTTTTAGGGACGGAGGGAGTATGTAATAAAAGATGCCTATAAAAGTTAAAAACTACTCCGTATATTCCTATCTTTAAAAACTAGCCGTAGTCCGCGTATATTCCTATCTTTAAAAAATAAAGTTGAAGTATTGAAAGGACAATGGAGGAAAAAAGGGGAGCCCAACAAAATAAAGTTGAAGTATGAAAAGGAGGAAAAAAAGGCAGCCCAACGTCTATTGTCTTTTTAAAGAAATACTCTCTCCGTCCTTAAATAAATTTTTATTTTTGAATTTGTAAGGATTTAAGGGAGGAATATTTTTTTTTTGACTTTCCAAAAATACTCTTGATGTGATGTGTAAAAGTAAGATGTGATAGATAGATTATTAGTAAAAAGGTATGATGTAATAGGTATGGTATGAAAAAGTAAGGGGTAAAAGGGGTTTTTTAGAGAGAAGAGAAGTTTATTTGGGGACAAAGAAAAAACAAAAGAAGAAGTTTATTTAGGGACGGAGGGAATATTTACATTAAATAGCACTAAAACTTAAGTCATTTCTCTGAATAACACTTAAATTGTTTTATTCCTTAAATAGCACTTAGCATATTACTCCCTCCGTCCCCAATTTGATTACAAATTGCGGGTTACGGAGCAAAATTTCCTACTTTTTGAAATCATTTTATTTACAAATTGTCATATCAATAAGATATAAAAATTACATATTAAAAAACTGTGTCAAAAGTTTTACAAAACAAGAGGTGACAAGAATATTTTATTTTATCAAATATTTGATGAAATCCTGTAAACAAACAAAAGTTATCGAGAGGAAAGAGAAAAAAAGATTGTAATCTATTTGGGGACGGAGGGAGTATATTATACTTCTTCCGTTCCAGAAAGATGTTCTTGTTTCATTATTTTGGGTAGAAGTTGTTTTGAAAGTTTTTTTTGGCATTTGAGCCGAGATAAAAATATTTTATGAGATGTACAAAAAATGAAACAAGAACATTTTTTTAGGGACGAGTGGAGTATTACCTTTCAAAGAAAAAAGCAAAAGGAGAGATGAGAAGGGTGGCGAAGAGTTGCTGGTAAGCTATGTGGATGAAGGGATTCATTCCGGCGCCCATAACCGCCGTCGCGATGATATTAACTCCGGCGTACCCTGACTGCACGATTACCATAACCACCACTGGCATCAACTCTCTCCCATCCATTTTATATATATATATATATATATATATATATATATATATATATATATTTATTTCTCTATAGAGATAGAGAGATCCACCGGCCGGAGATGACTTGTTTATTTATTTGCTCTCATATACACTACGTTCACTATATATATATATATATATATATATATATATGTTGTGTTATCCTGATCCTAGTGTATACATACACCCTCCGTCCCTAAATATTCACAACATTTGTTTTTTCAACAGTTGCGAGAACTTTTGTTTATTTCGACATTTTCATTGGTTATTTGATAAAATAAAATATTTTTGACACCTCTTATTTCGAAGAACTTTTCATGTAGTTTTTTTATATGTAAATTTTATATTTTATTTCTTTACCAATATGTAAATAAAATGAATTGAAAAAACTTGATATTTTGCTTCGGGAATACAAATGTGGCAAATAATTTGGGACGGAGGAAGTATGAAATATAAAGGGTATTTTTGGAAAGTCACATCATACATTTTTCCTAATAATCTACCCATCACATCCTACTTTTACCCATCACATCAAGGGTATTTTTGAAAAGTCAATACCAAAATATCACTCCCTTAATTTCCCAAAAAGTCAAACCGTCCCATTCTTTTTGGGACGGAGGGAATATTTTTTATTAGTTCTTAGTTTGATCTCTTTCATTTTATAAGGTCAAAACATTTTAATCATTTCATCATATCTTAAGGTTTATATAATAAATATAGACCTGAAGACCACAAAAGAATTTGCAAATATTATAGATCCTCCGTACCAAATTACTCCGTAGATTATATGAGAAAAAAATATTACCCCCTCCGTCCCTAAATAAAGTTCCATTTTTGACTTTTTGAAGATTTAAGGGAGGAATATTTTTGTGTTGACTTTCCAAAAATACCCTTGATGTGTTGATGTGATGTGTAAAAGTAAGATGTGATATGTAGAGTAGTAAAAAGGTATGATGTGATAGGTAGGGTATGAAAAAGTAAGGGGTAAAAAGAGTTTTTTAAGGGAAAAGAGAAGTTTATTTAGGGACAAAGAAAAAACGAAAGAAGAACTTTATTTAGGGACGGAGGGGAGTATAATTTTTTAAAAGCAATGAATTTAAAAATTGATACTCCCTCCGTTTGGAAAAACTCTTCCCATTTGATTTGGGGGCAAAAATAAGGAAGTGTTAAATTATAATTGATTTCCAATTTTGCCCCGGATGTGATGGGTAAAAGTAAGATGTGATGGATAGATTATTAGAGAAAAAGTATGATGTGATAGGTGGGGTATGAAAAAGTAAGGGTAAAAGTGATTTTTTAATAGAAAGGGGAAGTGTTTTGTTAGAAGTGGAAAAAATGAAAGAGGAAGTGTTTTTGAGAACGGAGGGAGTATAAAATAATTAATAAAATTTACTACATACTAAACATTTACGTCCAAAATTTAACAAAACAAGAGGTGACAAGAATATTTTATTTTATTTCATATTAATCATAAATTGTGAGAGATAATTTAAATTGTAACGGATCCTGCAACTATTTTCGTGAGAGAGTATAAATTACACACGCGTCACACACTCCTTCAGTCCTCTTGTTTTTTTGCGGTGCTATCGATGATTTTGTACAAATACTATAATCAAATCATTTTATCTATATGTTTGTACTCCCTATATTTTCGTTTATCTAAAAATCCCTATATTTTCGTTTATCTAAAAATTTTTATACCGATCGGTCTTAAAATATTTGCAACATTTCGTAAAATGGAGCAAATTATCAAGTTTTATCATTTCATTTTATTTAAATATTGATATAGAAATAAAAAATTACATATTTAAAAATTACATAATTGTTTTTCAAAATAAGATATGTCAAAAATATTTTATTTTATCAAATAATCACTGAAAATGTACAGATAAACAAAATTTTCCTAATGATTGAAAAAGGAAATGTGACATTCTTTTTGGGACGCAGGGAGTATTTAAAAAACAAACCAAAAGATATACTTCCTCTGTTCTTAAAAACACTTTCTTTTTTCATTTTTTTCACTTCTAATAAAACACTTCCACTTTCTATTAAAAAAACCATTTTTACCCTTACTTTTTCATATCCTACCTATCACATCATATTTTTCTCTAATAATTTTTCCATCACATCTTACTTTTGCTCATCACATCAAGAGCAAAATTGGAAGTCAACTACTCCGTACAATTTAGCACTTCCTTATTTTTATATTTGGTCAAACTAGAAACTCTTTTTGAGAACGGAGGGAGTACAAGAAATACTCTTCCAAATTTAAATTGCATGTTTTGGGTGATAATTAACAAATAAAAATTACATAATTAAAAACGAGATCAAATATCCTACATAAGAAACAAGAGGTGATATTAATTTATACTCCGTATGATGGAATTCGGGTTCATGCCTTCATTAACTAACTAGTAACTATATAGGTTCCCTGTGAGAAGATATGACGAGGAGTGTGATCCTGAAGAACATTTGAGGAGATATGTGGCCAACATGATCTCGGTTTGTGCCATTAATGATCAGCTCACATGCTAGTGCTCCCTTGACATAGTATTTACAAGTCGGATCAGCTCAAGGAACGCTTCCTGGCTTGGCCATTAGAGCATAAACAATGGCAAGTCATATACTGGAATACCACACGCTGACATGGCACTGTTCAACCAATCAAATTTAATCTAGTCACAGAGTGGCATGACATTGGAGTGGTATGCCCTGCAGTGGCAAGTCACTATTTTTTACTCACTTTACATTTTTGACATATTTTAATCATTCGAATTTTACTTTTTCTCAACTCAATATATTTTATTTTTGGTTTTTTTTATAAATATTTATATTTTGTTGTGAAGATTTAAATTGTATACTTTAATTATTCATAATTATTTTAGTTATTTATTTGAATATGCTAAATTTGAAATAGAATACAAATTATGTCGATATGAAGTTATATAAATAGAAGTTGGGATAGAAAAAGCGAAGAACATAATCATAAAAATGCGTCAACAAAAAAGTATATTACAACCATTTAAAGAATCATGAAAACACAAATCCAAAGTCGAAACATTTTGACAATTTTGACAATTTCGCTGTCTGCACGTAGTATCAACGCAAATCCAAGCGTAACAACGACAACAACAACAAAACACAGTTAACTGAGAATTCCAAAATAAAAAGTCATGAAAAGAAGTCAGATCCTCAGATGAAGTGGCAATTCATCTGAGAAGAATATATAAGAGAAGGAATAATGGAACAAAACCCCTAACCAGTTTGCTTTCTTCTTTCACACAGATAGCAAAAAGTGGATATGCTTCTTCTTGAACATGAGAATGATGAAACCATACTTGCTTGGACTCAACCAGCTACAGAAGCGAGTAAACCCATGCGAGAAAAGCACAAGTAGAAAATTATAAACATTGTGAAATACAAATTGAAACCTCTCATCCAATTAAGCTGACTAAATCATTTTGTAACTGACCAAATGCCGAAAATGAAGAAAAAATTAAATGTATAGAGCAGAAAGATCGTGACCTGATGCCAATTATCCTTTTATGGGTTTGACAATGGAGATGTTGAGTGATGAGCATCTAGGATTGAGCTTTGCAAATTCGAAGCAAGAAAGAAATCAATACATCAAATCGGAGAACATCAATTGAGAATATATTGCAGAAACGTACCATGAGTTCGACGACCTACATCATTTAAAAAACGCTTAATCCCTTCCCTTGAAGGACCGTTGATACTACGTGCAGACAGCGAAATCGTCAAAATGTTTCAACGGAAGTTGGGTTATTATGAATAACAAGAAAGAACAAGACAACCAAAAACACTTACATTTTGTTAACAGAATCTCAGGTAATTTAGTAATCTAAGCAAACAATAAAGAAACTACAAAGAACAACATATATGCCACCTCTACATATATGCCATCTTAAAAGCAAAGCATGTGTGGCAAAAGCATAAATCCTTGTGGTGGCAAACTTAATTTCAAATGTGCAGGAGGAAAGCCAAAGCATATTACAGAATACCCTATAGACAATTCAGCAGGAGTGTTTACTATTGTAGGTTTCAATGGTAAGCAGAATAAACTATTGACAAATGAGCAGACTAACTTGTACCCTATTTTGGACCAATTATTGAAATATTAATGGATTTAAGCCTTATGCAATCTATTATCAAAGAGATAACCTATACCCTTATGCAATCTATTGTTACTACAATTCAAGTAATCCGTGTAACATTCCAATCAGTTTTTTGAGAAAAAATGTTACAACTACGGGTCATCTTATTCACTGGTCCAGGATTCTCAATATTTTGTTGTCCAAAAACTCAATAACCTAAATTTGGACATTTTGTCAAACACCTAGTATGCACTACAATGGATTAAACTATTTGAATTTTTAAAAAATTAATAATAATCCATTCAAACCAAAAGAGATTAGGCAGAGAGAATAGAAGGTGTTTCAGAGCAATCAAAGCTAGGGATGACTGGAGTTAGCTGAGACTCGAAGGTGAACGATGATGGCAAGAGAAGACTAGTGCGGAGAAGAGAAATAACCGATGAAGAAAAACGGCAGATGATTTTCACACAGAGAAGAGGATTCACCGATGATTTTTCAAGAAAATATTTGTATTTTGCTGCTTCGATTTTGCCTAGCATCCGCCACGCAAAGAGAAGTGACTCGCGGAATGCCATGCTACCCATTTTTTTCCTCTCCCAGTGCAATGCTTTCCTCTACACGAATGGCAGGGCGTGGCAAGGCTTTGCCTTGCCGCTGCCAATGCTCTTAGAGTGGAAAAAATAAAAGGCCATAATTGTAGACCAAAGAATCACTATACACATTTGGTAACTACCAAGCAATAATGGTGTGGAAAAAACGAGTTAAGTGCACCGTTTACTCCTGAATTCTTTGAAAATTGCATGATTTACCCCCAAACATTTAAAAGTACACCAAGTACTCCTGAATTCTTTAGAAATTGCACAATTTATCCCTGAAAAATAAAAATTGCACCAAATACTCCCGAACTCTTCGAAAATTGTACTGTTTACTCCTGAACATTTAAATAAAGACGAAAATTTTAGGTAAAGGTACTTTGGAAAATTCACAGGGGCCAGATGAATCATATTCACAATTCTTGTGTGTGGAAGCAAAGCACTCCCTCTCTAATAGTTTAGGACCAACGATGCAACGTTTTTATTTGTTCAAGGATATTTGGTGCATTTTTTAGTGTGCAGGGGTAAATCGTGCAATTTTCGAAGAGTTCGAGGGTAATCGACGCACTTTTTAAAATTCAGGGGTAAAACATGCAATTTCTAAAGAATAAGGGGATAAACGGTGCACTTAACTCGGAAAAAAACCATTAAAGCGTTCTTGGCCATTAAGTTTTTAGAACTTTCTCGCTTGAGTTGGTAATAGGTGGGAATACCTATAGACTAATACTTCCTCCGTCCTAATTTATTTATCCTAGTTTGAATTTTAAATAAACTTTGATCATAAATTGTGTGAAATGTATATTTAACTATAATATAAATTTAAAATAATTAAATTTGTTTTGAGATGCGATTTTGATATACAAAAACTTGGTAACTTATATCTATTCAAAATTATATTTAATTTGTTGTCAAATTTAAATTAAAAATCAAACTAGAATAAATAAATTAGGACGGATGGATCAGTAGTTATTAACATCTTGTAGAGAGTACGGAGGGGGGGGGGGCAAGGATTACAATACAGTGCTTTAGGATACGATCCTTCAAAGAAAATTCTACACATGCATGTATTTATAGGGTAAGACTAAGGGGACTATCAAATCAATGTAAGTAAAGATTGATATAGAATGAAATATAAAAGTTATATGTTAAAAACAAATAATGCTTATATGGTTCCTAAATTCACATTTATAATGTAGGCATTGTTACATTTTTCATGGACTTGCATGTAGATATTTTCTTCTTTGCAAAAGACTAACTTCTTTTATATTACGAATGTCCTAAGATTTATAAAGTGAACATAGAACTTAAGATTGCGAAGAGATTTGTTCATGGATTTTTATTTATGCTATGGACCCCATAATCCATCACAATCCATTTCCAATGTATTTTTTAGAAATCCATTACATTTTCAATATCATTAGATCTAGATACATATTTTAAAATATTAATTGAATATCATTAGATTTCAATTGATTTTTTAAAATCTTGTTGAATATCTACAGACTTTTAGAATTCAAAAAATCCTATAGGGACCTCAGTTGATTATATCCCCTTTAGCTTATTAATAGATCATGCTATCGATGATCAAGTTTCATTCACTTTCTTTTTATTTTTGTTACTTATTTGATAAAATAATATAATTATGACAACTCCTGTATTGTAGATATTTTAATATAGTTTTTTAATATGTAAGTTTTATTTATTAATTTTGCTCCAATTTGCTAATAAATTGTTTGAAAATAAATTCAATCAAACATCAAAAACCAAAACTGACAATTTAAATTGAGACAGAAGAGTAAAATTTTTGAACTAGTTTTTAAACAAATAAGCTTTGTTATTAATTTTACATCAGTCATTATATAAATTGAATGAAAAATAACTTTGATCATTCGTCGTAATCCAGAATTAGAACATTTTTGTGTAGAACCACAAGAGAATTTTTCATAAAAACTACATCAAAAATTCTACTAAACAAACGTTGATAAAGTTTTTTATCATATCAAATGATCGATGATTATTTATAAAGAAAATATAGTTAATTTGACCTTTGAATAGTAACTAGTCTTTTATTAAAACGGAGAAATTAATACTCTACTTTTGTCCCATACAAAATTTCACAATGTTTTTCTTTTTTTTTCTCAAAATTGGTCATTTTGAGGAAGAACTCTTTGATTCATAAAATTCCATAGCCATATGTTAACCTTTATTAATAATCACATATGCGTCCGGCCGATTGTAAAATCTTATTTCAAAAGATAGTGATTAGATGAACAACACACAAGTCGATGAACGGGTGACTTGTCTATGAACGCAAAAGTCGACTAAGGGGCAACTATTGTATCTAAACGCAAAAGTCGACTAATGGATGAATCACAATGTAACACAATGAATACTCACTCAATTGTATGTTCCTAAGAAGGGTGAGGTTTGGGGAAAAGATGCGCTATTATAACTTGATTCAAAAGCTACGCGAATGCGCTAAAAGCTGACCAATTTTGGTCACAAAGCAATCTAAACGCAGAAAACAAAACGGCCAAAGCAAATCATGGTCTCATTGTACCCTTCTTGCTCTCTTTGTGCGGTCACATTAAAAACATCCAACAGCACAGAAATGGATCGAAAGTGTGTCTTGTGTGCTCTAATTTATACAACGGATTGCCGACACCAAAAAAACTCCATAAAAGACCATGGAGAATCACATAACAAATTTATGTGGGGGTGGGGGTGGGGTGGGGTGGAGTGAATAAATAATATTTTTTAACACAACTTCAATACTAAAGACCAGCCTTGCACAAGAAATCCAACCAAAACTAACCTCCCAAATCCGCAGCTGTATGATAACACAAGATTGCTCATTATGCCGTACTCTTGGAAGAAGACTTTCCAAAAGTGTGTATAATATCTCTGAAAAGGGACTGTGCTTTTACCGGAATCAGTTTGCCTCTTCAATCCCTGGGAATTTTTCTGAAAAACAGGACTGAGAGCTCATTGTATCTTAAAGATGTTCTTCAGCCTCACAAGCAGCCTCCATTCTTCGACAGAAAGATCTTTCTGTACAATTTTGAAACAGAGGAAGAATAAGTTTTGGCATGCTTGACATAGAAAAACATGTGCACTTACAAGCAAGATAGATCCATCTCTCTCTCTCCAAGATATAGTGAAAAAAGTATTTGAATACCCTGAAATTTTCCTTGAGTACGTCAATTGATCTCCTAGAAATCTTACTGACAAGCTCGTCTTCCTCATCAAAATGCCTACCAAACATCTTCTGTTGCTCTTCAGAATTTGATCCAACTATCTGTGAAATCCACAAGATTTAATTAAATTCACCATGCAAGTATATCTGCTTTTGAGCAGTGGGAAGGACACTAAAGCACCCTTAACCATCTTTGTGACCAGTAAAAAAGATTCCCCAAACAATTTTCAGCAGGATTCATACCTTAACGGCAACCCTTTGTCCTTTCTTTGCTGAGTCAACAGGTTTATGGTTGTTTTCAATAGATGCAATCCGACCAATCTCAACAAAGTCCCTTGAAGGAATACAAATAGGAGTTCCAACCTGACAGGATCGCCAAACATTGAGCAAACACCGTAAGATATGTGACAGAATGATTGCGTCTTGCAGATACACTTTTATCTGAAGCATGTTTGAGATTAGCAACCCATTTGCACAAAGATTACACACTTGCAGCTGTGTTATTGATCCCCATAAGGCAACTTGACTAACACACAAATTTGATGCCTTTGGATGAAATTTTCATACACCACAATAAGTGATTGAATTGCCAAGCAATAACTGTTTTTAAATTTTAATAAAAGCTTAACTGGACAAACACTCACCCAAATGACATTTAGAATATACAGCTTTGTAATCACTTAACAAATATCCATTATAAAAGCCAAACCAGCCCATGTCAATATGCATGACAAGACATTATTGCCTACTAGTCAGTCGACTAAAAGAAAAATGACAAGTTTCATGAAATCGGGACGAAGATAGTGGTTTATGCTAAATTAAGATTGGTTATCTTAAGAAATTAAATACAGAGCATGAACTAACAATAAACAGAAAGTTAGCACATTTATCCACAAATAAGGTGACCTTGTGCAACACCAACCCATCAAGAAAACAAGTCCATAAGATAATAATGAAGGAGATGTTAATTACCCGAGCAATGCCTTCAAGAATATCAACACCGAGAACAATGGGATCCTTCTTATTGAAAACACAACTGGGTACAATCTTAAGAACACAAGGAAAGACTGCTTCCTCAGCGACTTCCTTCTTCTTTTCCTCTTTGAGATTATCTATGTAGGCTTTAAATTGATCAAACAAATGATATATAATATCAGCAATGAAAATCTTTACACCATATTCATCTGCAAGTTCACGAGCTTCTTGTGTAACTTTAACATCAAAGGCAAGGATTGTTGCATATTCTTTCTTCTTCTCAAGCATGACACTGGCTTTCATGACATCCTTTTTGTGTACAGGGCCTATCCCAATGCCACTAACTGGTATGCTAACGTCGGGACTCTTTAGAAACTCCAGCAAAGCTTCTAGTGATCCAAGTGTAGATGCCTGAACATAAACACCCTCCCCACTCTTATCAATCCTGCTCATCACTGACCTCATATCTTCCATGGCTGCTTCTTTTACGTGATCCACATCATCATCCGGTCCCACAACATACAAACTAGTGCCTGCTATAGCATGTTCAAGGCCCTGCACAAGAATCCATCCCAAAAAATAATTAAAAAATGCATACTTTCAGTAACAACAATGCACATAAGCAACCCACTTATGCAAACTTCCTAATTGTGTGGGCGTGTAATCATCATGAAAAAAGAGAAACCTAGGCACAACCATGAGGACGTGATCAAGCTCCCTATTCATCTATGTTAAAATGTCTATTTTATGAATGAATTACAGAATACCTAATTGCATGTTTATGATTTATTCAACGAACAAACTAACACATCGAACAAATTCCTTGCTAATAAAGAAAATGACAGAATGAGAAAATTCTATAACAAAAAAGAGAAGCAATGACTATAAGAGTTTCTGTAGGGAACATATGTAGGGGAACAGGGAGTAGATTGCAAGATGCAACTATATTAAAATAAAACATAATTACAAAATAAATTTACCCAGACAAATAATACTTCATATTCTATAGATATTCTCATGTCATTTACATGTCTGGGAATCAGAAAAGTATGCAAAAAAAATGCTGGAAAGTATATGCTTTCTTAAAATCTGCATCGGCATATAGTTGAATAATTACATACAAACTAGCCAATACCTGGGCAGTAATCTTTATGCCCTGTGCGGCCTTGATTTCTTTGTGGTGCAAATATGTACCCTGCATACAAATTAGAAACACCCTTAATAAGATGATATATGCATCACATAAAACCTAAGGCTACATGTATATTTCATTTGCCACAGAATACTATGTTCCTAGAAATCCTAACACTGTCGAAAAGAGACGCCATGTTATTCAAAACTAAAAAATGTTGATTAGCTTGTGCCTAGCGATATTGAATTAACATTGAATGTATATGACCTTGATAAGAATAAGAATCAAAAGAGGAAATGTTCGCACCAACCTTCACTCGAAGCTCTTTCATTGGGTGAGGGGTCAGTAAAGCCCGGATGAAGGTCACGATAGGTTCACCCTTAAAAACCAAAAAAGAGGTTTAAACATATATAAAAGCACAACAACAATTTACAGAGTATAGACCTTAACAAGGCCGTACCTGTGTGCCACAAACAACTATTTGGTCTCCTTCATGAAGCACCCCATTAACTAGTACCACATCAATTGTTGTCCCATGGCCTTCAATAACCTTTACCTCCAATACAGTACACTGCCAGAGAGTAACAACCTTCAGAACACTACTTTCACAATATTTTTCTGGGAAAGTTAAATGAGATATATCAGGAGAGCATGCCTGGACTTCATTGCTAAATGTAAGTCTCTCAACCATCGTCTTTTGAGTCCATTGGACAAGTAATAGCAATAAGTCAGGAATACCTTCACCACTATTAATTCAGAATGACCATAACATCGGGAAGATTAAAAAAGAGGTTAGCATGGATTTGAAAGTGAAGAAAACCCCAAAACAGAAACAGAAATTTGTAAATAAATTTTGAAACATATAACTGAAGCAACCATAAACATGAAATGAGTAAATGGAATCACCTGATAGCACTAGTGGGAACAATGCTGAATGTATCTTTACCCATATCTTTGTTTTTATAGTACAATTCCGTATTCACTCCCTGTTCTTTGAACTGTGTGACTATCTGAAATTTTTAGCTTCTATAGTAAGCTTAGAAAATCAATGTGAATTTAGCGGTATCCAGCCTTTGATAAGTACAAGTAGTTTGAGCATGACCTGAATGAGTCTTTCTTTAAATTCACGCACTACATCTGCATTCTGTTGTTTCATTGCCTTCTGAATAGGTGAGTTACTGCAAACTTTCCATCCATAGAGCCTGTCAACCTATTTTCCAAAGAATGATTTTAAACAATGCACCCTTAATACCATCACAATAAGCCAAGAAAAAGGACAATATCGTCTTTATAGCATTCACCTTGTTTAAAGCAACTATAAACTCTGTATTCCTCATCTTTAGAAGATTGAGGGACTCGATAGTTTGCTGCTCTAGTCCATGCATAATGTCCACAACCAAAATTGCAATATCACACAAACCTGACCCTCGGGAGCGGAGATTAGTGAATGACTCATGCCCTGGCGTGTCAATAACCAATAAACCAGGTACCTTGAGTGTAGCATCAGCTTTAAGTTCCCTAGTTCTCTCTCTTATATTCTCCGCAGGAAAGTAAGTAGCACCAATCTGCTGAGTAATCCCCCCTGCTTCACCTTCTTGGACATTAGTGCCTCGTATACAATCAAGGAGCTTGGTTTTCCCAGTATCAACATGACCCATAATACAACAAATGGGAGAACGTAGGTTCTTTTCACTCTTGTCTGGCAATGCAACAGGTTTTTGTGCTTCCTTCTTTTCTTGGCCATTTTTGTCCTGGCTCGCAGACTCTGGCTCCCGTCTATTAGTTTTTTCACTTTTAGATACAACGGGTGCAGTTACAGGGGCTTGCTTGGAAGCAACAGATGGAGCACCTGAATCACGAACGGCTGCCAGTGCAGTCTTTGTCTGTTTCCTAGCTAACGCTTTGGGTTCGCCATCTACCTCCTCATCAGAAAATGCACCTCTACCAGGCAGTTTGAGATTATCTTCATCCCAGCTTTTTGCATCCCAGTCATCATCGTCTTCATCTTCTTCAATTCCATTTTCTTCGGCATCAGCAATCTCTGCTTTGTCCTCTGTATTCAGTGAATCTACTTCTTCAGCCATCTCTGTTTCCAAAGAGTCAACCTCATGTATAACTTCCTGCTCAGATTCCTTCACACCACTGATTTCAGTAGTGACAGCAATAGGTTTATCATTTCCATGGGATTGTTGTTTGGACTTCTTTGTTTGGTATTTCGGCCGTTTTGTTCCATCCGTAGCAGTCTCCCCAACAGGGAGTGGTAAGCCCCCAGCATTTGTGAGTATTTGCTTTCTCATCATTTCTAATCTGCGAGCTTCTTCCTTCTGCTTTCCAGTCAGCAACTTCCCCTCTTGCTTCTTCTTCAACATTTTTTCCTTCTCCCTCTCCTTTTTTAAGCGCTTCCTTTCCTCTGCAAGCCTTTCTAACTCCTCTAGCCGGAGGCGTTCTTCTTCTTCCTTCCTCAACTTCTCCTCCTCTTCCCTTTTCTTTCTTTCTTCTGCTTCTTTGAGTTTGGCAAGCCTCTCTTGCATCTCTCTGACGTGTTTAGGGACTTTTTTATCAGCCTTACCCTTGCCATCAGCTTTTGCTTCCTGCTTTTCCTCAATTACAGGTGCAACTGCTGCAGCTGCAGCTGTCTTTTTCTCCTTTGCTTTCTCTTTCCTCTTTTTCTTCTTCTTTGCAACTGCAGACTCCGCCGCCACCCCCTCTGATGTTTCCTTCTCAGGAATATCTTCTCCTGCTTCAAGAAAATCCTTGTCTTTTTCCTCTTGGGGAGAAGCAGGGTCAGGTTTTGATGTTTGCATACCCCCTCCAAGTTCAGCCAAAACGGCGTCAATTTCATTGTCCTCTTCAGTTTTTTTCCCACCCTTCTTTTTCTTAGCTTTTCCTTTGGGTTCAGGTTGTACCTGTAACTTCTCTTCGGGGGGAGGTAGAGAAGGCACAGAAGGAATGGATGCGGCTTGGGCTTCACCTAGCTCAGATAGAATCTTGTCAATTTCATCCTCATCTTCTTGAGCTGTATTTCCACCCTTCTTCTTCTTCTTTGAATTGGTCTTCGAAATTCCAAATTGGTCACCTTGAACCTGATTGCTTTTTGTTCCTTCTATATCTCTGACGCTTTCAGCTAAGCTCTGTTTTTCATTACCAACTGCATCAAGTGACTTGTCTATGGACTCTTCCTGGAGAATGTTGAATGCAGATGGATTCTTCTTTTTAGATGACTTCTTTTTACCAGAAAACATAATCAAAGTATCATCTTCCTGAGCAGTGGAATCTTCAAATGAATCGGTACCTTTCGGTTCAGGCTGCACCTGTAAGATATCCCTCGGGAGAGGCATCGAAGGATTGGATGCACCTTCACCAAGCTCAGCTAGAATCTTATCAATATCATCCTCGTCTTCTTGAGCTGTTTTCCCGCCCTTCTTCTTCTTTGTCTTGCTCTTTGAAATTCCAGCAGTATCATCTTTCACCTGCTTCTTGCTTTTTGCTACTTCTGCTTCTCTGTCTATATCAGCGAAGCTGTTTTTTTCAGAATCAACTGCATCAGGTGACTCATCTATTGGTTCGTCCTCAAGCATGTGGAATGCAGATTGACTCTTCTTTTTAGATGACTTCTTTTTACCACAAAACACAATCACAGATGTATCATCTTCCTCTTCCTGAGCAGTGGCATCCTCTTCAAATGAATCAGAATTCAGTTTATTTAAACTGGCATCTTCATCATCATCCAAATAGAATGGATTACTCTTTTTAGATGATTTCTTTTTCTTTCCAGTGAAGGTAGTACTGGGACGGATTTCAATCTCTTCATCATTGGTATCATTGTCGCTATTCCCCAGTTGCTCAGGTCCATCAAACGTAGATATCGTGGAAACACTTCGACCTGCATTCTTACTAGATTTTGAAGGTTTCTTCTGACCCCCCATTTTCAGACTGCAAAAATGAAGTAGAGCTTTAGTGTAACAGATTATTCTTGGGGTGACAAGACCATATCCCCTGATAGATTAAACACGCGCCTAAGCGGCAATGTGCGCGCACACACACACACGCATGCGCCCTGCGCGGGCACACACACACACACACATAGTTTAATTATGGAACGGCAGAAAGCACACACACAATCGTAAATCAGAGAAAGAGTTGCTAGAGTTGTGTCTAAAGTATACTTAATTATAAATAAGCTAGTATCCTACCCCTTACTAAATTTCTCACTCAAGCGCACACCTCTTGAAACTTTCCAGACTCCATGCTCATGCTCAATGTCTCATTAAAAAAACATCTCGTTATGGCTTACAATGTTTGTCTGAAGTTAATTTTCATTCAATTTATCTAGTGCCCATTTGAAAATAACATTTGAGTTTGGAGTTAGCATTTTAAAAAGGCTATCTAATGACAATGTTTAGCTTTAGCACTTTCAAAGTTAATTTACACCATAAAAATTTTATCTAAAATGCTAACGCTACTCGAAAACATTGTTTCCAAAAAAGGCCTTAATAACTGGTGGAGAATAAACAAATAAAATTTATATGGAGTACATAGTTACAAACTACATAAAAAAAACTGTACAAAGCAAGTGATTTGCCTATATTATTTTCAAAAAATAAGCAATGAAATTACTTAAGCAAAGAAGATATGATATGAACCTCTAAATACTCCGGAGTAAATGGAAAAATTTTTATGGGACATAGGGAGTATATTTCAAGCGACAAAAATACTCGCGTTTATTAACTATGAGTGTGTGTGTGTGTACTGTCATAGATGCAATAGAATACATATATTTACAAACTGCATAAAACAATTCCACAAAATAAGTGATTTGCATATATTATTTTAACAAATGATCAATGAAAAATTGAAAATACTCAAGGAAAGAAGATATAATGTGAACTAAATAGTAAATAGGAAATTTTTTATGGGACAGAGGGAGTATATTTTAAGCAACCCAAGCACTCACCTTTAATAACTATGAGTGTCTGTGTGTGTGTGAAGTCTGAAACATGAAAATAAGAATTGCAGAGTGAAATATTCATCACCATACCCCGTAAAAGATTATGGGCTTGTTCTCTATGCCTTGATTTTACAGAGTACGGTAGGGAATCGAAGTCTTGAAAGTGGATAAAGGAAATTAAATAGAAAAAGGACATATATCAATAACAAAAGTATAAATTGAATAAGATCCAATACTCTACATATATCAATAGCAAGAAAACAGTACACCTCTAATGATTTAATATTGAAAATTAAACAGTAAATAATTCATGTATCTCAAACACTAATAAGAACAAGAATACCAAGGTAAAAGTTTGAACCTGATGTGAGATAATAAAGAAATACAAAGTATTCATCAAGAAAAGCCACAAATAGCACATCAAAGTGAAGATAAAAGTTCAATCTCCATGACCAGTGAAAGACTAGTAAAATGAAATATACTATAGAGGATTAGTTGATTATGACTGATCAACTTCATAGAAATATAAATAATAATTTGAAGTATAATAAAGTGCTAATAATGGAGGACTAATACATGATTAAGGAAGTAAATAATAAAAAAAGAGAAGAAAGAGCACAAAAAGAAAGAAAGCTAACCTCTGCTAGGCGCGAGGATTAGCAGCCACAAGTGGAGACACCAGCTATTGGGAGAGATGCACAACTGCTATATGCAAGTGGATACAATGAATCAATGATTGAAGATACACTTCGTACGTGTTCTGTATTCCAGCTATCAAAAGGACATGTAGGGTTTGTTTTGTGACGCCTAACTGACAGCCTGAACAAAAAAGGCATCTCCTCAAAATATACAGATGAACCTGTGTATTATAATTTAATATATACTCCATACACACATGCATACATACATACATCAAAGTAGCAGAAATAATGAGGAAACAAATTGGAAAAGAAGATTTACAGAGTGGTGCATTGGAAAATACGGAGTATAGTGTAAATAGAAGATCTGTACATACAATGGTGTTTCATGTTTGACATTTTTCACCATACAGCTAACAAATCATCCATTGTGAAAACATCAAAAATCATGTTTCATATCTGGATAGTAGAAGTTAGAATCAATTAACGTTTTAGAAAATTTGATCATGTTTCATATCTGGATAGTAGAAGTGAGAATTAATTAACGTTTTAGAAAATTTGGTCATGTTGGGAGTTGCAGCAGCAAAGAGAGAAAATGGAGAAACTGCATAGCAAAGGAAATACTTGGATATGGAAAAACATTGAATTTGAGGGAGTTCCAAAATCAATCGTTGGATTATAATGGTGTTTTCATCTTTCAGATATGGCCAGTGGAAGCAATAACTCACCTTTCAATCTTTGTGATGATAGTTGATATGCATTGTTCCTTGGCTCAGCAGCAGTAGGGATAGCCCTTTCACGCTGACTTTTTCATTTTCTACACTGAGGTAAGGACTTAATGCTTAGAGCTTGTTTGGTTGCAGCTCTTAAGGCCAGGTTTAGTGGGCAAAACAGGTATATTTTTATTATCTCCGGTATCATACTTTTATCAGGAGTTATGGTTAAGCTTTAATCTTAGGGCTAGCAATACAGTTTAGAAATGGAATGAGTTTTGATCTCTAACAAATGGAATATTTTTTGATATCTTTCACATGCTTGTTTGGAGAAAAACATAAATGGAATCAAATGCAACTTGATTGTTGGAGGAAAAGCTAGAATTGCTGGCTAACAAGGGTGGTGATTATTAGCCGGCAATGAAGGTGGTTGTTGGCCAACAGTGGTGGTGGTTGTTAGCTGACGACCATGGTGGTGTTTGGCCATAGGTGTGGTGGTGGTTGGCTGACAACAGAGGTGATTGGTGTTTGTTAGCCCATGGCAGTGGCAATGCTGGTTGTCCCATGGGACAGTAGTTATTGGCCAGAGGCAATGGTGGTTGTTGGCAATCGATAGTGGCGCCAGCAACAACGGTGGTAGGTGGTTGTTGTCCGTCAATGGAGGTGTTGTGTGGTCGATGGTGGTGGTGGTTGTTGGCCAATGGTGGTGGTGGGTGTCCGACGATTTTGGTTATTGGTAACCTGCAACAATGGTCAAGTCAAGGGAGATAACAAAACACCCACATTTAGAGCTTATTCTTTAGGGTTGGAAAAAGAAGGAAGTTTGAATAAACTGGGAGTAGGAAGAAAACGGAAGGGGTTGGAAGAAATTGAAAGGAGTTTGAGGGAACTCCAAGTTGATTTTTACAACTCCAAATAACAGGCTCTTAGAAGGATTGTTATATCAAAAGATATTGAAGTCTAACCCTATTTAGGCTTCACCAAACACCAAAGGGTTCATATTACTCTTGTCACAATTTCTTAATACAATAACTATGGATTATGTAATAAAATAGATTACTTTAAAATTTATGTGGAGTAATAGCTAACTTATCCTTTAAAAATATATTTGTTTTTAAACTTATAGTATAACTTATTCAAAACACAAAACATACTTATGGTATTACTTAAAATATACTCGTAAGATATAAAAGATTTGGGGGGGGTTTGTTAATAAACTTTAAAAGATACGAGTAAAATACTAATATATACTCTGTAATAGATATAGCCTATAGGCATATCAACCATAGCAACTTTAAACATAACATATAAAGATTTGGGGGTTTGTTAAAAAACTTCAAAAGATAAAATACTAGATTTCCTAGAAAACATTTTTTAAGAGTTCAATTTAATAAAAGATTGTTTAATCATTAACCAAGATGATAAAAAAATTGTGGGTTATGCTTGTGAGAAGGTGAGGTGAGAGTTGGGGTCAAGCTTTGGGTACCCATAGAATGATCCATTTTCCCAGACTTATTAGTTTATGTTAGGGCAAACCCTAACTCTAAACCCTACCATTTCTACCAAACCCTAAGACAAACCAAAAGGCTTGTATAGAATTAGAGCATTAAGTTCTTTGAAAAAACATCACCTAACAACTTGTCACTAGCCCACCAACGAGTTCGTTAATCACGTCACTAAGACAAATAAATAGGCAGAAAAATTTTTTTGAGTCACTTTACCAACTGGATGACACCTGTGTTTTGTTAACCACAGTAATACTACTCTTGTGTTTATAAAACTATCAGTTTCAAATTACGATTGATATACTAAGCATGCATTCATAGCAACCTTGCTTAAGCCAATTATTAAACATTGAAATCAGTTATCAAACCCCAAAAATTGATAAAACAACAGCTGAGTAGCACAAATTTGAACTCTGATCAATATAACAGATTAATAAACCAAATCTCGCGGCAGCAATTTAACTTATAAACCAAGCAGGGACATTTCAAGGTTTCAATCCATATGAATCGCAAAGGCTTATTTTTATTTAAAATTTCAGACCTGGGCAGTGAAGATGAAAAATCACGGATTTAAACAAGAAAACTGAAACTTTCAAAACATTTTTAACGCAAAAAGGAAAAAAAATCAGAACTTTAAAATTCCTCAAACTTCAAAAGTTAATTCCAGTTTCTGGAAAATTAAATAATGCAAATTTCTATGCTTGAGAACGAAATCTAAGACTAAAAATTTCTAAAAATTAAGAGATAGAGAAGAAGGAACCAGGGGGTTCGGATCAAAGATTCGAAACCTCCTTAGAGATTATACCCTTCGGCTGTCTCCGACTCCTGTGGCTACTCCGGTCGTGTTTTACGATCTGGACTCCCTTTTGTCAGAAGGCGTCTTCGTCTTCAAGCTCTCATTCTCGCGCTATTTGAATCGAACTCTCTGCGACTCTACCTCCTGTTTGCCGTTTCTCTCATGCGTTTCTTTGGCTCTATATGCTCTTGTCTCTGAGCTGCGCCGCCTGCGCAGCAGCATATTGATGGCCTCGAAAGGGAAGTAAGAAATGTATTTGAAACGGGTCAGGTCTCAAAGGCCTGGCCCATTACTTTCTTTCCGCTTTAATGTCTCTGATCCCAAAAAAACAAAAACAAAAAAAAATCACACCTTCTTTCAAATTTTGTGCACAGCAAAAACAAAATAACAAATTTTATATCAAAGAAAATCTTTTTCCAGCATAATGACAAATTTCAAATATGTAAAAAAAAATGTACAGTAAGTATTAAGTGTAATGAGTAACCTAATTTTAAATATTAAAAAAATATAATTAGTTATGTATAAATGTATTTTGATTCCTTTATATATAAAATTGAGAGTTCAATGCATAAGAGCTTGACATGTGGCATAATATAGGGTATACATGTGGCATAATATAGGCATATTATGTGGCATTTGATTTATAAGTTAGACTTCATTCAATAATACTTGACATGAGAATAAACTTTTATTTTTCATCAAGAATAAAATTATTAATAAAAATAAAAAGTTTCAATAAATCCTTTATATTAAATTATTAAAAATAAAATTATTCAATAAATCCTTTAAATAAAAAGATGAAACTTTTATCTTTAAAAAGTAGGCATCTGCATTACTTATGCGGCTTTTTACACATAATATAACACCTATCTTAAGACATAAAATATGAAAGAATATTTTGGTATGAAATCTTTGAATAAATTTAATTATGAAATAGTGGTATTCATTTTTATAATAATACTTTTTCATATTTTAGTGTTTTATTTTTCATTTATAAAAAAATTTTCAATTAATTTTTGTGGAATAATTAGTTACGCATGCACTTCTCTGAATGAATTTTAATAATATTATATTTAGGTTAGTGATCTTATGTTAAAAAAAGAAATAGTTTGGTCGTTACTTATCTTAAAAAAATTGTAACTTTAAGACTCCTCATTGTATGAGTAAATTTAATCTTCTCATTTAACTTTCAACGATCTCAATCTAACATTTGCACTATTAGTATCGATATTTAATTTATCCTTATCACAAGAGTTCAATGCATGAGAGTTTGGCATGTGGCATAATGGCTATGTTTGGAAAACAACTTTTCGGATAGCTTTTGGTACCTTTGACTGACTTTGGCTTGTTTGACTTATCGAACTGCCAAAACTATTGTTTGGCTAATGACTTCTTTACTTGGCTTTTTTATCCGAAATGCCAAAATCTGAAAAGCCAAGGGGAGTAGCTTTTGAACTTGGTTTTAAAAAAAATATTTTTGAAATCATTTTTCTGGAAAGATATTTTATAATATATGGAAAAAAGTAAAAATAAAAGTTAAAAAAATGATATTATAATATTCTAAATCAGAATTGGAAATGAACCAGAATCGGTGGTTCTAGACACACAATCTCTTTGTCACCAGCACGGTTCTCAAAATCGATTGTTCCGGTATTGGTTCTACCCAGAACCGGGTCCAACCCTAGATGGAGGGGTGTGACACCTCGAGCCTTCACCTTGATGGGTTTTTAGGATTATGCCAATTGAATGTCAAACAAAATTATATTCTCAAAAAGATGCCCATAAATAATCACTACCTATTCTTTTTACCATTTCTGACCAACGTTAAACAATACTCCTCCAACTGAGAAAACGTGCCGGAATTGGGGAGTCGCCGGCTTCCAGGATTTCATCTGCAGAGAGGTTGAGCACATTGAAGCATCGTCATCGCCTTCAATACGCTGTCGTAAGTGTCCTTCCGACTGTCGGCGGCGTCCTCCATACTTTACGTTTGCTTCAGGGAATCTCCTCTTTCCCTTGGGGTGAGCCGGATTCTGCGATGGAAGAGCAACTGCTCCTCCAAATTTCTCCGGCGGATGCTCGGGGAAGCCCCGGGAAGGAACAACAAGCCGCCGGAGTGGGAATCCTTCTGCAGATCATGATGCTCGTTCTCTCTTTTGTCCTCGGTCATGTCCTTCGCCGCCATAGGTTCTACTATCTTCCAGAAGCTAGCGCCTCCCTTTTGATCGGTAATGCTACTGCTCCATTTTCATCGATTTTCCTTCATTTCATGAGTCCAGTTCTCCAACTATTCAATGGCAAAATCATCTCTTTGACTCTTTCTACTGAATCTCCCTGCCAAATCAGTGCGCACTTTGAGTTTGTTGCTGACATTCCTGACAATCGTATCAATTCTTAAAAAATGAAACAATATTTTCTACTGATCAGTACACTCATGTTCACTGAAGTTGTAGCAATCACATACTTTTCTTTGGCAGGTCTAATTGTAGGTGGCTTGGCTACAATTTCAGATACTGAAAGAAACATCCGGTAAAGTTTCATTTTCTTAACTCGTTTTATGTATCTCTGTACATATGTTGTTGTGACTTGTGACTTGTGAGCTGAGTGCATGTAAGTATGTAACATGTTCTATGTTTGCATTGTCACGATAAATGCACATAGAATTTCAATTGATGACTTGGTTCTCACTCTTTCTTGACTCATGGTTTGTGATGGCAGGGCATGGTTTAACTTTCATGAGGAATTCTTCTTCCTCTTCCTGTTGCCTCCTATCATATTATATCCTTTTCTTTTAAATATTTTTGTATTCTGTGCAAGAGTTATATGTTCTGGTTTCTTTTTTTGAAACGAATAGCAAAAGTGGTTTCCTTGACTTTATCTTCTACTCAATCAGGATTCAGTTTATCACCGGTAAACTCTACACCTTTTTTCCTTCTTTCAATGGATATCAAATTTAATTATATTTTACACAATACAAGATTTGATTGTTTATGCATTTTTCAGAAGCCGTTTTTTTCAAATTTTGGAGCCATTGTGACATTTTCTATATTTGGAACATTTGTTGCCTCAATTGTTACAGGCATTTTGGTGTAAGTACAGTACTGGTATACTGTTTTGGATTTCCACCAAGGTTTTTGATTTATTTGACTTTTTATATACTCACTGATGTTCAATTTCTTTTATTTTTCTATGTTAAATATGTTATTTTTAATGAATTCGGCTGCAGTTACATCGGAGGAGTGATATATATCATGTACAAACTTCCTTTTCTTGAATGCCTGATGTTTGGGGCTCTTATATCAGCAACTGACCCTGTCACAGTTCTGTCTATATTTCAGGTTATGCTCTATACTTTTTCTTTGATAATCAGCAAAGTACTCTTAAAATAATTGCGCAGGGCTAATTAACTATCAGATTTATATATCTAAGTGCATGTTTATAGAGGGATAGGTAGACACATGCATGCCATGTCACAAAAGAAAAGAAAATGACCCTGATTCGCTATTGATGAAAATTTTAATTTTCACTTCAGACAGTGTTAACAATTTGACCTGTTCTATATGGAGTACATCACAAGAAAATGTTCTTTCTTTCTATATTGCAGGAGCTTGGAACGGATGTCAACCTTTATGCATTGGTGTTTGGTGAATCTGTTTTAAATGATGCAGTAAGTTCTTTGTTCTTTTTATGCCTTCTATTCTGTTCTAGTTATATGGTATACGTTCCTCGAGATGTTTGGGATTCCCTTTGCTAATTTGTCTCTTGTTTTTCCTGTTGCACAACTGGAGATGGCAATATCTCTATACAGGTTAGTCTACTAGAAATGCTTTTGTATAATGAGTCATGTTGGATATTCACTCAAACCCTGGAATCTCTATAATTCTGCAGGACAATATCATTAGTGAGAAGCAATGCCTCATCTGGACAGAACTTTTTTATGATCATTGTCCGTTTTATAGAGACATTTTTTGGATCGATGTCAGCAGGTCAGTCTTCACAACTTTGAAACCTTCTTTGTGGCATGAAATGAGTGTCAATACATGTTTTACTCCATATAGTTCTGTTTTCACTGGGTGGTGGCGGTGGGGGGCTGGATGGAAATATATATTTAAAAATCGATGTAATCTTGATTTGCATAAAGCCTCAATTATTTTGTCTGTTCAGCTAGTGAGTATTTCCATCATCTTCGGTGGAGCAAAAAATTCAGTATTTTTTGGCTTTGGGATGTCATGGAATATAACAAAATGGATCTCTAAATTGTCTGTGCTTCTTTAATTAATGAAGTAGTAGTTAGTCAATCAATGCAACTTTTGACGCTGAGCCGGGGATCTCTTTGGAAACCGCCTCTCTACTTTTGAGTAGGGGTAAGGTCACGTACACACACCCTCCCCAGACCCTACTCTTGTGGGATTCAACTCGGTTGTTGTTGTTGTTGTTCAGCTAGTGAGTATTGATTAAGAAATCGGGGTTAGATGGAGGCATGTGCTTTGATGGATAACAAAGGGCTATCGAACAATCATATATATTACGGAGCAGTATATTTGTTATTTGTCACTGAGATTACACTTATGGTCTATATCTATTGTCATTGAGGGTCCAGCTGCAATTGAATATCTGGACATGCATATTCATTTCAACTTTCAAAAGAGACTTCTTTTATTCTGTGGCTTCTAACTGCATAATCATGATGCTGCAGGTGTTGGTGTTGGATTCATTTCTGCTTTGATATCCTTTAATGCCATGGCTGTTATTTTGAAGTGACTTTCACGTTTGTTCCTAGACTATCGATTGTCACTTTGGGTCTCTTTACTTTTAAGACATACCATTGCATGCCCAAAATGTCTCACAGAAAAGTTAACCCTTCATCGTATAAGGTTATTTTGACCAAAAGAGCTAAATTTGAAATAAGAGCCCCAAAATGTCTCACAGAAAACTTAGCCCTTCACTTAAGGTTATTTTGCCTATTAGAGCTAAATTTGGTATAATTTGAATAGTTGAATGACCAAAAGTGGTTGAATTAATTTTGGATGACCAAAATGGACATGTCACCACATTCAAGAGACTAAAAGTGGTATTAGCTCTTTTTTAGACACAAACTTATGGATAATTGGGTGGATATGATGGAAGATGACGGATCCAAAGTACTCCTAGTAGCACCAGAGATGAATTAGTATTACACTTACGAGCTGGGTTTTGATTAGAATTGTTTTAGGTGTTCTCTCTTTGATCTAATTACAAAGTTAAGGGCTACCTTTTCCTTGGAAGTCTATGAGATTGCAACATTAAAGTGACGGGTAATGTTTTAGTTTTTAATTAAAACATTGCCATGATTTGTTTTTTGTTCGATTTTGGAATACAAGTTTTTTTAACTGTCCCATTCACCTCATTTCCCAAAACCTTCCTGGTACCTGGATCCTTCCCAGTTTAGTGATTTTTGTAAATCCATCTCAACTTGTCCCCACCTAACAATCCACACATTTGTTGAAGTCCGCTGATGCCTTCTTAATCTACATATCCCTCCAACACATTGCTCTGAATTCTTGATAAGCTCAACTAATCATCCAGAGTTAGCTTGATGTTCCGCTTCTGCCCCATCATTTCACAATATGTAGTCTCATATTCTCCACTTTACTCATTGCTTCATATATAAATATAAAACTATATTTATTGATGCTTTTAGTTTATTCCTCTAGGAAACAGCACATGTTAGTCAGAACAAGTACCACTATGAGAATAAAAATGTTACCAATGAAAATGCTCTCAATTTATTTCAGTTGATTTCTTTTAAATTTTCATTCTTCATCTTTGCTAATGAAATGAAGCACGGTAGAGGTTAGACCAAGACTATAATTAAAGAGGCCCAAACAAATTGAAACAATCAATTTGGATCATGACATGCTCACATGATACGAAGTAATATATTACATGTACCTATTTCTCCTCTTGACAATCCATTTTAATATGATGCTAAGAATTTGTAAAGTTGTGTCAAGTGTTTAGCTTTTAACCGCACTGTGTTGCCTTAACTCTACATACCTTTTCAAGTATGCTGGATTGGATATTGATAAGTAAGCACGTTTCTCATATTGTTCCTGTGACATTGAAATTTGGATTTATTTGGAAGTTGTGATGGTTATCTCTCACTCTTCATGTAGCCTGCAGAACTTGGAGTGTTGTCTGTTTGTCCTTTTCCCATATTTTTCGTGAGTTATTTCTAAAATTTTTCAATGGTTCTATGGAATGCTTCTTTGATTTGTACCACATGTTCCTAATAGTGCATACTTTCATTTAGTTACATGCTGGCAGAAGGTCTTGGTCTTTCTGGCATTGTGTCTATATTGTTCACTGGAATTGTAAGTCATAAATTGGAACATTTGTTTCCATTATCCAATTATATTGAATTGGAGAAAGTTCAGAATTAAATTGACCCAGGCATTAATTATTGTTGTGTTAGGTAATGAAACGCTATACGTACTCAAATTTGTCTGACAGTTCTCAGAGATTTGTATCTTCGTTTTTTCATCTGATATCTTCATTAGCGGAGACATTCGTGTAAGGAAAAGTTTTACACGATATTGGTTATTTTTTTCATTATATGACAGGCTTAGATGATTTGCTTTGTTCTTTTTGCAGATTTATATATATGGGGTTTGATATAGCTATGGAACAACATAGTTGGTCACATGTTGGATTTATTTTCTTCTCAATTGTATCCTTAGTGTCTCACTGTGTTTGTTTTTTAATGAGCTTTTTGGTATTCTGTTGTCTGTTTTATTTCCTTAACTTTTTAATTCCCAGCTTTTTATTGGAATTGCAAGGTATACTGCATTTTGCAAAACTCTTCACTTTTTGGATTACTATTATGTATATTTTGACTTACCCAAATAGTGATGAGCAATGACAGTGTATAAAACAGAACTGGATGCATTAAATTGTGAATTTCTTATTAATTCCTATCTTCATGTGAAGGGCTGCAAATGTATTTGGCTGTGCATATCTGGTAAATATGGTAAGACCTGCTCATAGAAAAATACCACCTAAACATCAGAAAGCACTCTGGTACAGTGGTAAGTAGGGTATTGGCTCTGGATGGTTCCCTTTGTGCTCTTCAGTTACTGCTTACACTGATCGAATGCTTTGCATGTATAGGACTTCGAGGGGCTATGGCTTTTGCACTTGCTTTGCAGTCAGTTCACGATCTCCCTGAAGGTCATGGTCAGACAATTTTCACAGCAACCACAGCAATTGTCGTTTTAACGGTAACTTCTATACTCCGTGGTTGATGTACCTATTTATTTAAGTAAGTTGAATGTCTTAATTTTCTAGTTAGCACTACTTTTCCGGGTCAAGGTATTCCATCACCTTTCTCTATGTTATGATTCCATTTACACATGTCTGGAGATTCTGTCTATTAGGTGTTGCTTTCAAATTACATCATGCACATATGACCATTATATTCTGAGAATCAAGAGATATTTGCTATGGTCATGTCCAATTGTAGGATTGATGTTGTAAAATCAACATGCACATCCAAAGAATACGACCACGATGAATGTAACTGTGTACTTAAAAGGTTAAAACTTTCCTACCAACTATTAATACTTTGTGTTTAGAAAGTAGAAAATTAGATTTACAATTTATCTGTTATAGAAATTACAGTAAAATACAGTTTGAAGTAATAACCATTCCATTCACACACACACATACATATTTATATACACTTACATATATATATATATATATATATATATATATTAATATATATATATATATATGTATATGTATTTTTATATATTCATGACTTTTTTGTCTACACTCGGATCATATGTGTGTATACTCCATAGTCCACAGACTCACAGACTCCATACTGTATACGCATGCATTTTTAACATTATGTTGATCTAAAATATCTTCTTGTAAAATATAGTTCTAGTCCCTTTAATTTGACCATTGTCTAATTCTTTAACAATGCACTCAATTCGTAGGTTTTGATAATCGGTGGTTCAACTGGTACCATGTTGGAAGCTTTAGATGTTGTTGGTGATGCTTACGATGGCTCCTTGAGTGAAGTATGCTTGTCATTATATATTATATTTTCATATGTATGTGTGTTACTGGTATGTTAATACGGAGGTTTATATATTGTTACCTATTAATTTTCCATAATACCCAGTTAAGATTTACCCTTTACTTTCGAGTAGAGGCAAGGTCTGCGTACACAAACCCTCCCCAGAGCCTACTCTCGTGGGGTCCATCTGGGTTGTTGTTTGTCAATATATGTATTTGTGTCTTTTCTCCAATTTGATTGGAACTCTATTTTTTTGAAACCTTTCCTGTATTGTAAACTTTGTGAAGCAACAAACTCATTTTTCTTCTATTGTCAAATCGGAGTTGTTTTCCGTCTTCCTAGGAATGTCAGCTTGCCTATTTTCCTAGTAGTATGTTTTTACAATAAAACTAATAACAGTTAGATTTTTGTTTATTTTAATTGTTCTTTTTCTCGGTTTAGAGATTAGAGGGAAGTAATGGCTACACAGTAACTTCTTATGATGAGGAATCATCATCCGGAAGCAGGTTCAAGAAGCTAAAAGACTTTCAAAAGAGGTAGCTAAATATTTGGATATGGAATTTAAAATTTCTGCTATTCTTGTGTGGTATGGGTGGGGGTGGGGAGATGAACTGTAACGAGTGTAATATGTTGGTTTAATGCATGCTTTTCCTTCATCGCTGCAGCGCATCATCATTTTCAGCATTAGATAGGAACTACCTAACACCATTCTTTACAAGTCAAAATGGAGAGGATGATGAACAAGGTATTGATTATTACTCTATTTGAAGTTTTTTAATTGTGTATATCTTGAGAAGCATAAATTGGAAGGTATAAGAAGATATATAGATTTTTTTTTAAAATGAACATTTGTTATCGAGTGAGTTAAGAGTGCTAAAATAATTGTGTTTATCTTATATCTACCAACTTATGCTTCCCTAAACCTAAGCTTATCCAATGCCGACTTTCCCATTTTCCACCATTTCAAAAGCGTGTATGTATAATGTATATACTCGTTTTAAATAATTAAAAGTGAATCCAACTGCCTGCCAATCAGTCAACATGTCTTCATATTTTGCATCATATCTGCATACCTCTAATGAAGGCATCAAACCGAGTTTTAATATTGGTATGTGCATGCAATCTACCATCTTTCCATCCATTACTAATGGAGCTAAAGGAGGAGTCATTATTGACAATTTTAGCTTCACCCAAAGAATGAACTAAATCAAAATGACGCATTACCCTTCACTTGCTTCGTATTTTCTATGAAGGTTTGGCTAGTAATTGCAAAAATGTGATAGGATTATTATTATTAGTACTATTATTATTGTTGTTGTTGTTATTATTATATTATTATTATTATTACTATTATTATTATTATTATGTAGTAATATAAGAATTAGCTTCCTATTATTATTACTACTAATTAGTCCTTATATTAGTAGTAATATAGTATTAATAGTAACAGTTTCCTATTAGTATTAGGACTCTATTATAGTTCATATTCTTAATCACAATATTGTACTCTGTATTAGATTAGTGCTCTATTAACTTGCTCACCAAGGCTATAAGGAGAGTATAAATAGAAGTGGTACATTCACAATGTTCAAAATGGTGTAGGGCAGGTTTTGAGATGTTTATTTGTTAGTATATCAGGCGTAAGCCACAAAGTGTTTTTGGTTAACACGCAATACTCTCTCCATCCCATTTGAATCTTTCCGGTTTGCGTTACGATGCTTGACCAACTTTATTTTCAATTCAATTTATTTAATTATAGATGTAAAATTTAAAAATAAAAACTATATATTTAAAAGCTACATCAAAATATCTACAAAACTAGATGTGACATGAATATTTTATTTTATCAAAATAGTAATAAAAATAAAAAAACAAAGTGTATAAAGTTTGACCCTGTAAATAGTGTATGTAAAGATTCAAGTGGGACGGAGGGAGTAATATAAGTAAAACTTTAAGAAATAATATAAAACACTTAAAATAACATAAAAATGTTTCAACTGGGTCGTTGTTATAGTTGTTGTTGATGTTGCAATACTTGCCAAAGAGGAATTTTATGGAGAGAATATTCATGAAAGATGTTGCAACATGAATATCAATTACAACCTACCTCATCTGCAATTGCCATCTCCACCCTTCAATAAAGTGTTTTCAAGGTGAGTAGATCTGTTGTCGAATGTAGAATTGACAACTCTATTGTCAGATTTGTGTGTGCGCTCAACTGAGTTGCCTCCACCACCAATCTCTGCCTACTCTATTGCTGTCATCATGTCATCACATGCACATCGAGAGGCTATTACCCAAGTTGCAACTAAACCACTAAATCCTACGGTCATCCAAGAATTCAAGGTTAATTCTGTTACACACGACCAGATCAAAGTAAAGTAGAATATTTTGTTGTTGTGTACTTGTACTGGATTCTTTGTGTTCTCTAAATATAAATAGACAACAAACCAACACGACTTTTACTAACCAACACAACTATTACCATCTAACACACCTATTAACATTAGAAACTATCCATAACTGTTTTTAGAAACTACCCAACTGTTTTTTTAAATTAATTAAATATGAAAGACCCACTAACCAACTCCATACTAACTGACTCGAACATTAACCCAATACCCATTCGGTTATATGTGAACAAACCCGATTAAATCTAACAAATTCTACACATGTCAAGTTGCCGAATGAGGGTGTGGTAATTGTATGTTTGATAACTAGCGAGCCACATCTCACTATGGGAAATTCATCCATCGGGCTAGCCGCTAAGAGTGTCAGATATCTTGGAGTACTACCAACGGTTGGTGCTTTCAAATGGGTTTTCAATTGTGCTCTGTTAAGTGCTGGTGCAACGTATCTCTCTTCAAGCTTGATGTTTAGAAGGGGTGTAATGATACAAATATTATTACTATTACTACGTATTATTTAGTAATGGAAGAACTAGTTTTCTATTATTATTAGAATTTGGTCCTTTCTTGTACTAGACTATTAGTGCTATTGATATTAATAATTTCCTATTAGTACTTGGACTTTATTTTAGTTAATAATCCTAATGGGAATATTTTTATCCATATTAGATTGGAACTCCATTAACTTGCTAACCAAGACTCTTAGGAGTAGTATAGATAGAGGTTTTATATCCATTAATAAAATTATCAATGGTTGTAGTCAAAATGCTAATTATGAGAAGCTAGTCATGGAGAGCACTCTACCGTCTTTCCATCCACGAGCAGGGAAGGACACACATGTTTTTCTATAACATTCACTAATCCGTTTTTAACACAATGCATCAAGGGGCCAACAGTGTAGGGATTATACTGGTTTGTTGTTGCATTCAACTTACCCTTTTAGGTTTTTTATGGCAAGGAGCACTTTGGGGATCAATTTGTGAAAAATACTCTTTTGAGCTAGAAGGGTGGTTTCACTTTGGTCAAATTGCTATTAGATGGATCAATTTGTGAAAAATACTCTTTTGAGCTAGAAGGGTGGTTTCACTTTGGTCAAATTGCTATTAGATGTGTTCAGTAAAAAGTTTTTTTGGGAGAGATTTTTTCCTTCCAAAAACTTGTTTTTAAGCTTTTTGGAGCATTTATTTTTCGAGCTTTTCAGAACAATTACCTAGAGAGTTGACAAACTGCTAACAACAGCCTTAGTCCTCAAGATGTGCACAAAGCTTGTTTCCATTGGACCACTTGATGCATTGCAACATTTACTTGCCAAAATTTCGTAGAATGGATCAATGAATATTTGACGTGCCATTTTGATTTAGTCCATTATTTACTCGAAGCTAAAGTATTGCCGAAATGACTCACTTAGCTCAGTTGGAAATGGATGCTATAAAATGCTTTTACATATTTGTATATTTGCGTGTACTCTATCCATCCGTTTTAGAATAAAAGCAGCACTTGCAAGCTCACTGGAATTGCGTTAAACATTTTTCCTTGATCTTTGTTGAAGCTACAGATGAACGGCCAAGCAATTCGAGACGAGGGTGATAGGGAACTCACTCAGGCTATACTTATATAGCAAAAAGAATGACGGAAGCTGCTCTGTAAAGTTCAAAAAAGTAGGGAAAAAGAAGAAGAAGAAAGAAACAAGGTACATTATGATAGTAAGTAGATTATCTGAACACATATATTATAAAGGGTAAATACATACACCTGTGTAGGTGTTGATTCATCAGAGCAAGAAGGTTTATTAACCCTTAACATATGTAGTAACCAGACCAATGTTATGGATGGTTTGTAAAAATGAAGTTTTACCTTAAAGTCATCTGCAGGTGCCCGTGTTTTTACACGTTTAATTTCAACTTGCCCATTGGTTTTCTTTGAGTGCATCAGTATTTAAACAAACCAAACCAAACTTAATATATCCTTCAGCACCACCTGACGTAGTCTTTCGACCCTTGGCATTACTTAGCTAAACGCTTCCAAGTACATATTTTACAGGAAAGACGAGACTTAAAACTTCACTTTGTCCACTTTACCTCTGTCAAACACAAGGAAAAAACTTTGAAAAATGTCTCCTTTGTCAAGTAGAGATCAGAAAGGATTCTAAAGAAGTGGAAGGGGAGGTTGTAGGAAAAGAGTCTAGACCTACTACCAACTTCCGTTTTAAAATACTACTTGATGATTTTACTTTCATACTTTTTACCTTCACATGTCATGAATTCATGATAATATGGCATGATGGGTTAAGTTTTTACCTCTTTTAAAATTTAAACGAATGACGCTAAGCATACCATACTACTACCCAATAAACTTATGGGCAGTATACATTTTATAAAAATGATTTGTTTAGTATATATTCAATTTTTTATATTGTCTAAATATGTTCAAATAGCTCCAGTGCCTCACGTGCTTTGGGAAAATTCAGATCAATACCCCTTTTGTTTTCAAAAATTATTTTTAAAGTTTTCGTGGTTTCAAAACATTTCACGCACCCCCCTCCTTTAGTTTTCTGGTCACATGCTCATTTTCTAAACCATATGGGGCACACACGCTCATTTCTTATTTTCGTTTATTGCTTTGTTTTTCCCCCTTTTTAACTATTTTATCTCTTTGTTTCCATTTCCTAGAAAAGTTTTTTAAATTTATTTTTAAATTTTTTATAATGTTTATAAAAATTCAAAATGCTTTGTGTTTGAAATAAAAATAAAAAAAAGTTAACATATACTCCATCTTTCTCAAATTAAACATTTCAAAAAGAAAATTAAAAACAAAAAAATAAAAATAAAAATCTAGAAAAACGAAATGAAAAAATTGAAACATCTAAAAAAAGAGTCTTATACAAAAAGAAATTTTCAGAACGTCTAAAAAAGTTCTTAGAATTATAATGTTCAACAAGGATATTCGTTTTTATATTTTGTTTTATTTTATTTCTTATTTTATTCCTCATTTTTTGAAGTTCTCAAAATAAGTTTTTAATTTTCTATTTTAGAAAACTAAAAAATTAAAATTGTTAATTTAAGATGTACAGATGTAGTAAATGTTAATTTTTTTCGAACAAAAATAAATTTAAATTTTAAGAACATTATAAAAAAATTAAAAAGAAATTTTAAAAACTTTGATTAATAAAAGAAACAAAAAAGGAAAAAAAAACAATAAAAAAAAAATGAACATCATTGCCCCTATGGTTTTGAAAAAAGCACCAATGCACCCTTCTTCGCTGGAAAATAGCCGGAAAATAATCAAAGGGGGTATGTGTACAACGTTTTGAAACCACGAGAATTTTAGAAATAAGTTTTGAAAATGTGGGGGATATTGGTGCATATCTTCTAAATCACGGGGATATTGGTGCTATTTGGCCGTCTAAATATTTATTATTATAACAACACTTTTGTTTAAGTAAATGCAACTTTAGTATATCATCCATATAAAATGGTTTATGTTATTCAACGATTAAGTTTTTTTGTGGTTGAAGTTTAAAAACAAAAAAAAATTAAGAAAGTAAGTTTCTTATACTTTATAGAATTATAGTTGCTATAGCATCAAGTATTACCCTTTGCGGTCGATCATGACATTTATAATCCTAAATTAGATTATTTAGAGCTGAAATAATTGAATATAAACTTGACCTATGAAATATATTAGTTTAAATTTTAGAATGCCCAACTATTTTCCCTGTAACATGTGCATTGAGAGGGCTTCAATGTTATATTTACCTTAATTATATAAATAAAAGGCAATTTTATTCGACTATTTGGATTATCATTGAGACACTATTCATATGGATTATAACTTGATCGCTCAAGCATGACTGAGATTGGATGCTCGAAAAAAAATTAAAAGCGAATAATATTTTTAGAAAGTCATCTCCATTGACTTTTTCACTTTGGGTTTGGTGTAAAAACCCAACAAATGGGAATATGTTGTTGTCTTGCATGAGATGTAATTATCATGAACAAAGACATTTGAAATAACGAAAGCACCATATTCTTCGATTTGGTCTTTGAAACGGCCATGTCTATTTTTTTAAAGATGAGCATGTATTCTTACCCTTTGTAAAGAATGAAGAAGATTTGAGTGTTATTTACACTAAGTCATCAACAATAAACAAACATAGATTGCAAAGAATAATGCCCCAAAGCATAAAGCATACATGTTCATTATATAGTGGAACGACTTCCATGGAATTACCTTCCTTTGCCCATGCCGGAACAAAATAGACACGAAATGCACATAACTTCAGGATGGAGTACAGCGATCGAGTCCCACATGCCATATTTTTTTCTTGTGACAAGATCGTTACAATGCAGATTTTTGGAGATGGGAATATGTTGTGGAAGATACGAAGTATTAATCTTGTTGCTATATTTATTGTATAGAAATTGGTTCTCCGATATGGCCGTTAATGACATTTGAGATACAGACTTGTAAAACTGAATAAGAAAAGATTTGTAAAATCTGCTTAATAAATATTGATTTGAGATAAAGTGGACTACTTACATTATGGCGTGTGGCTCCATGCCTTACACATTTACCCATATGCATTGCATACACACTTACCCATAAAATCCAATGAACTGGCCTAATAATTTGGCCAGCCCAACCCCACCAACCAAACCTATTACTATTTTCAAATAGATACCCAAATTTTAGGCAGGAACACTATTCAATTTTTCATTCAAGCTTTGTATAGATTATATATAGTGATATTAAAGTTCAATTATTACTCAACACACTATTAAAGTTAACAATGGTCACAACTTATAAAGTTTTGGTGTTTGGTCATGGGAAAAATATTTTCTTAGAAGATTTTTTAATGAAAAATGATTTTGAAGGAAGATTATTTTCTAGTCATATCTTTCGTTTTTTGGTAGGAAGGGAAATTTTTTCTTGAAAATTACTTTCTTATATTAATATTTCAAGATTTAAATTTCAAACTTATTAATTGCACATTTTAAATTTAAAAATTTAAAACTAAAACTGAAAATTTAAAATTTAAAATTTAAAATTTAAAATTTAAAATTTAAAATTTAAAATTTAAAATTTAAAATTTAAAATTTAAAATTTAAAATTTGAAATTTGAAATTTGAAATTTAAAATTTTAAATTTGAAATTTGAAATTTAAAATTTAAAATTTAAAATTTAAAATTTAAAATTTAAAATTTAAAATTTAAAATTTGAAATTTGAAATTTGAAATTTGAAATTTGAAATTTGAAATTTGAAATTTGAAATTTGAAATTTGAAATTTGAAATTTGAAATTTGAAATTTGAAATTTAATATTTAAAACTTAAAATTATAAATTAAAATCTAAAATATAAAATTTAAAGCTGGAAAGTCAAAACAATTTTAACATTGAGCAATGCTAGGGGTACACCAAAAGTGTACCCATTTGTACACCACCCCCTTCTCCACCACCTGTTTTTATTTAATTTTTATTTATTTATTTTTTATTAATTTTCTTGCATAATTATGTGGACAAAGAGGGTGCGGGGGAAATACAAAAATGTTCTTTTAACATTACATAAAACTTGTACCCATTTTTCTTGTACCACAAAGAGGGTGTGGGGGAAATTATTTTTTATTAATTTTCTTGCATAATTTGTACCCATTTTTCTTTTAACATTACATAAAACTTGTACGATGTCAGATGGAAGTTTTTATGAGGACGGAGGAAATACAAAAATGTTTGAATCGATAAAAATAATAATGTTGAGTTAATTAATTGGAAACAAAAAGAATAACGCGAGGTAGGTGCATTGGGCGGGGTGGGTGTGGACCCAAGGAGAGTAGAAGGGTTAGGAATGGGAGTGGCAGGTGAGGTGGTACTTGGTAGTGTATGTGAGGCCGAGGTAGGGGGTGGGTGTGCGTGGCGAATGGGGTGGAGATGGAATGAAACATTTGAATTCTAATAGAAATTATTTTTCTTTTATTGAGAGAAATATATTTATATATTTATTCTATGAATGTCATGAAACACAAGAAAATATAATTAAAGTTTTGATGTAAAATATTTTTCCCTCAAACCAAGCACACTCTAAAATTATAATTTTGAGATTTTTTTGAGACGAAGATTATTGCTATTAAATTAAAGAAATTATAAATCTAGAGTCTACTTGGTGTACATAATTGATGAAATTATAATTGAATTGAGAATTAAAATTCTATGGAATTGAGTTCTCGAATTCTAATTTATTTTTAACACTACTAATTCCAAATCTAAATATTATTATGTTACCAAATAGCAGAATTAGAATTGGACCTTAAATAATTTCCGTGCACCAAACTAAGCCTTAATATAATTTGCCATCCTATTCTTAAAAGCAGGGGAATTGTGCCCCATGCTTTTTCCCGCCCAAACACTATCGTTTATGGACCATCGATTTTGATCTACATTTTTAATCTACGGTAATTATAATTAAATAACATGCAAATATAGTTTTATTTCATTCTATAAAAGGAAAATACCTTATAAGATTCATGTGTTATTTAATGCGGTGTATATAAATAATATGGTTTTATAAAAGGAAAGTATTGTGTATGTAAATGATACAGTTTTAACTATTTAAAAAAAAGAAATTAACTTTATAAAATCCGTACATACTTAATGCCCGAAAATTGAAGGGGCTTTTTTATGCATGAAAAAACATATTTAACATATTAAGAAAAGAAAGAATTACCAAAAAAAGAAATCATAGAATTTTGGAAGTTATTAGCATGTTAAACGAAAAGACCCCTTCTCGAATCATTTTTTATTTCTCTGATATGTCGAGTAGACCTGGCAAACCGGTCGGTCAGGTTGGATTCAGATTTGGTCACCTTGAGTTTGGGTTACTTCAGGTTCGGATAAGTTTTGATTCGGATTGATAACTACATGTTCATGACCCACATCGGGTTCAGGTTGATCTAACGGGTTATGAGTTTCATTAATTTTTTTCGAAATTTTAAATAATTTCTATGACTTAGTGTCAATATTACGAATAAAAAAGATTAAATATGTAGAAATTTTTAAAAAATGTAAGATAATTATGCGACATTATTAAAATTTGTTATGATGGTATAAATCTATACACAAAAAATGAGTAGTAAGCAAAGAAATATAATTATAATCTTATTTTTATAACACTATATTTCATATTAAAATGTATGATTCTAAAAAAATCTTGGATTAGCGGGTCGGTCTGGTCGGGTTCGGGTTCAGTCGGGTTTAACCCATTTTAGCGGGTCATTTCGGGTTCAGTTAACTTCGGGTTCGGTCAGTAAAACCTTTGTTCAAAAACCAGTATTTTCGGGTCGCATCTCGGGTCAAAAACAGGTCGGATCATTTTTTGTCAGGTCTAATGTTGAGTATTGGGCGATGTTAAGAAAAATTAACCTCTTGAAACTTTTTTTCTTTATTATACGCGTAACTAATTTTTTTAGTGTGGCAGAAAATAAAAAAATATTGCAAAAATTCTAAAACCGTGAGTATTTTTGTGCTTAATAATGAATGTTTTAAAATTTTAATCTTATCTATTTTATTTGCACCACTTAATTGCCTACGCATTAAAGTTATTAATAAAATTCAAGCATTCCTCCTTTTTTAAATCTTTCCTCTTTTTATTTCTATGCTTTAAAAGGTTATGAAATCAGCGTTTCAAGAAAAATAAATCTAACCTCCTTTGATTTTTAATAAAAATAATAATATCAAAATTCAATCATTCATTCTTTTTAATACCTTTTTTAAAACACTTGCCATTTTATTATCTTAAACCGTATATAAGAAGTCACTTGGGCGGGAAAAAGATGGGTACATGTTTCCCCTTTTTTTCGGAATAGGAAGATGTGGTGGAGATAATTTATGTATTACACAATTGAAAACATTATATTTCATTATATGGTGTACTTATTTACTTTTTTAATAATACCAATATAAATCTATAACGTTAGTACGAACCGTGCAACGCACTGGGTGTGATACTAGTTTGCAATTAGAGAACGATAAACAGTATAAAAAAATTTAGTCATCCATATTCCATTCCATAGGCCCATCTTTTCTCTCTCTCTCTACCATTATCAGATAACTCCGTATTCAGATTCTGTCGTCTCTCTAACGCCTATGGTGCCATTTCCACCACGAACAATCACGGCCGTCTGCCGATGATCGGTTTCTTCTCGATCTCTCAGAAGACTCTGGTTTAATTGGTAACGGTGGTATGTATTTGATCTTTAGATTTTTCTCCATTTCCTTCGTTTTTTTTTGTCTGGATGAAGAATTGCTCATTCATGTATGTCTTCTGTTTTCCAGAAGTACGTTTTCCTCAAATTTGATTATGGATCTGTAAATCCTCGTATTGCTGCTTGCTTGCATGAACCGAATATCTGAATTTTATGCTAGAACGGGTGATGTTGATTTCGACCATTGTGATTAATTTTGTTTTGATGTTTCTTTGTTTGTGCCTTAAAGAAAAACTTAAGGTGGGGAGGGGATGTGAATCAAGAGGTTGGGAGGAAAGGGGTTAGGCTTCATTTAGTTGGGGGAGGTGAGATATTGTAATAATTCTTGTTTGGCTTATTAGGAAAGGGGGGTGTATCTAATTATTGTTGAACAAACATACTTGAATTCAGATTTAATTTAAAAAATCTTTTTTTTGGTAAAATTGTCGAACTTGTTAATTCATTGGATACTGAGTAATAGCTTTCCAAATCCAAAGTTAATACGGAGTACGTTATAATTGCTTTCCAAATTAAAAAATGAACGCGGAGTAGTATTGATTACCTACTGAGCTTAACATTCCAATTTTAGAGATGTACGGAATATGCTTAGTCAACTTAGCATAGCCTTTTAATATAAATCATGGTAAGGAGAAGTGATGCATAGGTAAAAAAAAGACAAATTTATCGGACACTAACAAGCAGTGATGCATAGGTAAAAAAATGGTTGAAGTTCTGTGTAGTTGACGCTTGACATCAAGAGAACTAACGGAGGTTAGATGGGCTAGTGCTGGACTGTTGTTGACAGCGATGGCGTCTGAGTGGCGGAGGTTTGGTCCCAAACGGCCAAGGGATGAAGGGATGATAAATGCGAATTTGCAATGCTTTCCTTAATCAGATCAAAGAGAAGAAGGATTGGATAAAGAATGGGGTTAGCGGGAAATTGTTCTGATGAAGTGAATATTTTAAAGAAGCTTTAAAACTTGCAGTGGTATTTTTGTTCATAAATGAAGCAAATGTGCATTAATGCATAAGAATGGACTGAATGTGCATCAGTAAAAAGCGTTCACAGTTTTATGTGATGGCCTGTTTTGATTGGAACCGTACCCTATACATACATTTTAGTCAGAACCCCCTTGTGGTGCCGCTTCAGATTTTAGTGGAAGTTTATGGAAATAATCTGTGATAGTAGCTATCAGTCCTTGGGGGGGGGGGGGGGNATCAGCAGTGTGAGATAGGGGTGTAAGTGATAGTGAATTAGTGATGTAAGGGTATCCCGCTTCAAATATATGCTTCCTCCGTCCCATAATCTTGTTCCTTCTTTTCTAGTTAGACTATCCCAAAGCTTTGTTCCACTTTCCTTTTTCTATGGTTAACATTGTTTCTCTCTCTTTGAAATAAGTTTCAACCACACAGTTTTTACTTTATTAAAAGTGCGCCAAGCCAGAACAAGAACAAAGTTATGGGTCAGACACTCGCACACACATAAACACACCCACCTACCCACACCCATAATTGCTTGAAGTGATGCAGTCAAGAGTAAAGTGTCTCTTTTTGGGAACAGTTTTACACATAGTTTTAAAAACCGGACCGGACCGGCCGGTTCAGACCGTGAACCGGCGAACCGGTGGTCCAACCGGTCCGGTCCAGCCCATTAGACCGTAACCTGCTTCGAACCGGCCTGAACCGGTTTGAACCGGTAAGAACCGGCCGGTTGGACCGTCCGCCCAATTTTTTTTTTTTTTTTTTTTGCTGATTTTTTCCAAAACATTCCTCCATGGGGGTTTGAACCCAAGACCTCTTAGACATTTGGTTGAGCTCCTAACCATCCAAGCAATGGTGCTTTTTGTTACAAGTTTACATAATCTTTTATAATATTTCATAATTACAAAAAAGATTGTATATAAATTCCTTTTCAATTTTATAAATATAATATTATTGATACTATTACAAAATGCAAATCATGCAAAGATTTCGTTTTTTTTATATTAAACAAATTATTTGAAAAAAATAAAATCAACTCTTCATTTAAAATTCTTTTATATTTTTTTAATATGTAAATTTTATTTTTTAATTTTATAAAATAATTCAAGTATATTAATATAATATTACTTAAATGTTATAAATTACTTTCTTTAGATATTTATAAATGAGAATGTGTGTGTGTCTACATATACATATACATACACACACACATATATATATTTATTTATTTATATTTATATAGTTTTTAAATATGTTTAAACCACCGGTTCGACCAGTTGAACCACTGGTTCGACCAGTAAACCAGTGAACCAGTACCTTGACCGGTTCGGTCACCGGTCCGGTTCTGAAAACTATGGTTTTACATTTTGGTTTCATTTCCCAGATGTCCATATGCCATTTAGTGCCATGTTTTCACAGGGTTGAAGAGTGAGTGCTTGAAAATATGTTTCTATTATATACGGAGTAATAATTTATTTTGCTCTTAATACCTGCAGGTGAATGACTTGTTGAAGTGATATACTTATATAGCACTACTAAGTCTCGACGAAATGGCTTCAGTAGGTACAGCACCTACTTCTGCTGCAAGAGGACCAAGTGGTGTTGATAGGTTGCCTGAGGAGATGAATGACATGAAAATCAGGGATGACAAGGTATGCATTTCCCCTTTTCTATCCTCATTTTCATGGGTGGTTTCTTGATGCACTTTCGATTTTTATTTATTTTATAGGATATGGAAGCAACAGTGGTTGATGGTCATGGTACTGAAACAGGGCATATAATAGTGACAACTATTGGTGGTAGAAATGGACAGTCAAAGCAGGTAATTGTGCAGTGTCACCTATGTTCTTGGGGGAGGTTGGACTTGGTGTACTGACCAAATGTTCACCTAATGAGTAGTACATCTTGGTTCAATTTTAGGGGACTACATTTTTGAAATGTAAACAGTGGTAACTCTGTGTATACCATCCCTGTCTAGACCTTGCTTGATTTAACACATGGTTGGACTTATTGTCTTCATCACCTTTATGTAGTTTCCAGCACTTGAACCTTTTTATTTATGGGGTTTTGTAGTATTGCCCGCACATGATGAAGAGCAATTGTGTGCTTCATTTTCAAGTTCCGAGAAGCATGTTTCTGAGAAAGGATATGAATAGTTTCAAGAAAAAATAAATGTGGTTAGGGTCTTCAGGAAATATATACAATTATCACAAAAAGTTACTTCCTCCTTCCCAAAGTGAGCTTGACACTTTGACTTCGTAGAGTTTAAAGGAAGTGTTGAGAAGTGAAAAGTGAGTGCTTGAAATTTGTTTAGAAGAGAGAAAAATGTTATGAGCTCATTTCATCAAAAGGATATTTGAGAAGTGTAAAGTTTTATTTTGGGATGGACGCAAAAAGGAAAGTGTAAAGTTCATTTTTTTACGAAGGGAGGATACATTTTATCATCAATATTGAAGAGAATTTAAGAAACTTTTAAGTATTACATACTCATTAGTGGATACCATTCATGTGTGTCATGTCCACGCTTGAGAAAAACCTTTATTTATTTATATACTCAGGTATTTATTTTGTGTTGCACAATCTTAATCTTGCATCTTCCTGCCACATTTAAGATTTTTGTCTAGTTAAAGTACTTTTGGGGTCTCATGTTTTCTTTTGGGATTTCCTGAATTTTCTTGTATCTTTCTTGATGAGATTACTAATAGTCTGACTTCATACTTCTGCTGATAGCCTAAAACAACAACAACAACCCAGTTAAATCCCACAAGAGTAGGGTCTGGGGAGGGTGTGTGTACGCAGACCTTACCCCTACTCGAAAGTAGAGAGGCTGTTTCCAAAGAGACCCCCGGCTCAACGTCGAAAGTTGCATTGCTTGATTAACTGCTACTTCATTAATTAAAGAAGCATAGACAATTTAGAGATCCATTTTGATTTATTCCATCACACCCCAAAGCCAAAAAATGGTGAAATTTTGGCTCCATCGGAGATGATGGAGCCAAAATAGACACATAAAGCTTTTATGATTTAATAATTGAATCATAGTGGGTTACCCATCTTAGTCTTAAGACAACGGTTTTTTGTATTGACCTCCAAAATTTCAGACTTTTTACATTGTCTATATTTTTTCAGACTATAAGCTATATGGCTGAACGTATTGTTGGGCATGGATCATTTGGAGTAGTGTTCCAGGTATGTTTTAGTGTTGTTAATTGTCCATCAATGCATGCTCGTAAACTTTTTCTGTTTGAATTGTTCAGAGAATTTGAATCCTTAACAGAGAAATCTTGAATGATCATGAATACCACTTTTTAATTCCAGGCAAAATGCCTAGAGACTGGTGAAACTGTTGCTATAAAAAAGGTTCTTCAGGATAAAAGATACAAGAATCGAGAATTACAGACTATGCGCCTCCTTGACCATCCAAATGTTGTATCTTTAAAGCACTGCTTCTTTTCTACAACTGATAAAGATGAACTATATTTAAATCTAGTTCTCGAGTATGTCCCAGAAACAGTTCACCGCGTTATCAAGCACTACAACAAGTTGAATCAAAGAATCCCATTAATATTTGTGAAACTTTATACATACCAGGTATTGAACTTATTGGCCATGCATATAGTTTAATATATTTTTTCCTTTTTCAAGTGCTTCATGTTAAAATCCAAAGAGATTACTGTTTTACGTTATCCTTGTGGAAATCAGGACGTTTTTCTTGTGGCATGAACTGAATATTTTGTATGGTTAGAACATAGCTTTCAATACGTGTTGACCAATCATACTTTCCTTTGACATTCTCTTAAATTGTATATGCATCTAGTTGTTGAGCTCTGTATGGAATGAGTTCTGACAAAGATGACATTTTTTCTTTTTTATTTCCTTTTAGTCTATAGGGTTTTCGATTGAGGTTGTAGATGGAGAAGTTATCCTTTTTCTGTGATATTCTCTAAGCAATTACTCATGAGTTAAACATGCTTCTATATTTGACAGATTTTCAGGGCATTGTCTTACATTCATCGCAGCATTGGAGTGTGTCACAGAGATATTAAGCCTCAAAATCTTTTGGTACATTCACATCTTTACCCGCCATTTTAAAACAACAGCTCAAATATAATGTTCTTGAGAAATTAGCTTATCTCTTCGCCACTCTTTGCCAAGAGTGGTAGTTCAAATTCTTTCTTTAGTAATGAATTGTAAAGTTTTGTACTTCAACCAGTGAATGAGTTCTTCCTTTCAATTCATATTTTTCTCTGCAAGTTAATGACAAATTGATGATCAGCAGATGAAGTTGTTTTTGCATTTTACAGGTGAACCCACATACTCATCAAGTTAAATTGTGCGACTTTGGAAGTGCAAAAGTTCTGGTATGCTACATTTACAGTCTTCTTGAACAAAAGACATTACTTTCAGGGGAAGGCAAAAAAAAATTGGTTTTGCTAATTTGCAGTTCATCTTGATACTTAATCTTTTTCTTTTTTTATTATTTGCAGGTTAAAGGAGAGCCCAACATTTCTTACATTTGCTCTAGGTATTATAGAGCCCCTGAGCTCATTTTTGGTGCAACAGAGTATACTACTGCCATTGATGTATGGTCTGCTGGATGTGTGTTGGCAGAGCTACTTATTAGCCAGGTATAATCATTGTTTTTTTCTGATTTATTATTGTTGCTTCCTATTTAGGTCTGAATTTATATGTATTGTTTACCTTATATATGCAGCCTTTGTTTCCGGGTGAAAGTGGAGTTGATCAACTTGTTGAGATCATTAAGGTAAACTTCACACTTCTCTTCATTCTAAATCTTTTGTCATCTCCTTCCAAGTGTTGTACTTGTCTTCTCTCTCTCTCTCTAACTTAAAATGAAACGAAGTCCTAATATTCAAGGATTTAGGTTAGCTAATGGTTTTATATGCACCTTCATCAAGTGTGTTAATAAATTTGTTACTGGTGTGTGTGAACGACTTTACAAACAACAAAAACCAAAACAAGAGTAGTTCTTTTGGTACACCAACAATGGCGCTATTTTTGACACCAAAGCAGAATCAGAAAAAGCAATGTCTATATACTCGTACGTAGTAGTTTCTTATTTTTAATTTTAAAACATAATGCATTATTTATAATCAAGCATGTTTTAAGAATATTCTTGATTATAAAAAATCCATTACGTAATAAATAAGAATGTTTGGGGTAAAACTATAAAATTTGTAGTCCATCCATAAAAAGAGACACGTTTCTTAACTTATTTTATACCAAAAAGGACTCTGCTTTGAACAGTATAAGCTAGTTTTTTGTATAAGCTAGTTTTCATTATACTCCCTTAATATTTTTGTATAAAACACTGAACACATCACAAACAAGCTGATTGTGTTAAAATTTAGTTCATCAAACAAATTTTAAAATATAATTGTATTTGATTTTATCTAATAGTTATACCTTTCTAAAATTAAAAGCCTCTACATTACTTGTGAAACCAGACTTTTTGCGGCTTTGCCATTACGTTTATAAAATATGAGACGGAAATAGTTATGGAATTTGACCCACTACATGACACGCTCTTTAGCATTTCTTTGGAATTCATTTTCTTTTTTCTCTAGTGTAATAGTATGATGCACCACATCATCATTGAACTCCTCCTTGACACTTCACTCTTTTATCTTCAAATAAAGAGCCATAAAAGAGATGACCCATTCTAGCGTGTTTCGATTGAGTAAGTGGACTCCAAATATTGAATCTAAATATTTTGCAGGTGTTGGGCACTCCTACCAGGGAAGAAATTAAATGCATGAACCCTAACTACACAGAGTTCAAATTCCCCCAAATTAAAGCTCATCCTTGGCACAAGGTATTTGGAATTCCCGAATCTGATTTCCCTTCTATTATAATGCTATAATACCACATCTGTATGAAATTCTTGTGTCTTTTTTTCCTTTTCATTTGCTACAAGTTCATCATGCAATGTATTTTTCACTTACCAGATATTTCCTAAACGTATGCCGCCAGAAGCTGTTGACCTAGTTTCTAGGCTGCTGCAATACTCTCCCAATTTACGCTGTTCTGCTGTAAGTACATGCACAGCTTCCGGAGTATTTTTTATTCTTCGCGTGCTGCATAGTTTAAATAATTTATAGTTCTTCCCGCAGTTAAGTTGCCTTTTAGAACAAAATATTCCTCAAAGAAGAGCCGCATATAAGTAAAAGAAACTAAACTAATTTCTCATCGAGGCTATTGTAATTCCAAACCAAACATACCAAATATAAGTGAAATATGATTTTACGACATGAATTTTAACTAACTTTGTTTGAACTCGATGACATTTGTCATGAAGTTGGATGCTTTGACCCACCAATTCTTTGACGAGTTACGTGATCCCAATATTCGACTTCCAAATGGACGTTTTCTTCCTCCGCTGTTCAACTTCAAGCCCCATGGTACACACCTCACAAGTTTTCTTCAAATTTTACTTTCCTTCGTAAAGTCATTTACTTTATTTCTTTACAAAGTCGCGTAAAATAAATTTGAATGTTATTACTCTTTAGAGCTGAAGGGCGTGCCTATGGAGACCATAGCGAAATTGATTCCAGTGCACTCCAGAAAGCAGTGCCCGTTTCTAGGATTGTGAACGCCTCTATAAAAAGTAAAAACCACAGCCCGGTATTTCTTCTGTCTCTATTCAATTGTTTGTGTTAATGTTGTATTCCTCGACCCCTGTTGTACCCCTTATTTTTATCACATATTTATCATGTCTATTGTTATCGTCATTGTCCTTTGTAAAAGCAGATGTAGGGAAATGTTCTATTAAGACAATACTGGCCTTGAATTTCTTGTGTACAATGTAATGTCGCCCCCCTGTACCGAAACAATGTAAACTTCATGAGCAAAAATATAGACCGATCTGAATGGAACGTTTTATAATATTGTAAGAAACAATGTTTTGCTCTTTAAGATACACAATATGGACCATTTTGACCCTAGCCATGTGCACATTCAGAAGAACTTTTGTGAACAAAGTCACTTTGCACCCATGACAATCTTTAAGTGAAAGTTCCCCTCTATCTTTTCCTCCAAAGCCCTCAATAGAATGCCCCAATTGATCAATGATATCCCCTTTAGAACAACAACATTCTCAAAAGCATAAAGAGAAATCCCAAACCTTGTCGGTTTCGAAGTTGAAACTGAAAACCTCATTTGTTGTTCTCATATTAAGCATACAAGGAAATACTCCGTGTAATTGATAATAAAAAGAGCGGAAAAAATTAAGAGAATCTCACATTTGACATCATAGTGTCTCACAGATCCACAAGTGGCTATATGGAAAAGTGGGGTTGGAGTCTGTGTGTTGGGCAAGCTTCTCACACTAGATAATTATAACGAATATTACTCCCATATAAAGAAAGGTGAAATACTATCAATTGGCTTAAATTTTTGGTAAGATAGTAGATTCGGATTTTGTGAGTATTTTTTTGGGCTTACAAGTTGGTTAAAGTTGCTAATAAGATGTTTTTAGCTTTTAAATCAGTTGATGACATGTTACTTTGTACTTTGACTTATAAGCTAGAAAAAAGTACTCCGTAAGTTGGCTTTACCTACTTATCATATGTTGGTTTTTTCAATTCTTTAGTTTGACCAGATTATTTACCAAGCTAACCCTCATATATTATGAACATCTCAAAATGATTTACGGAGTATATAAGACTTAAGTCATTTTATCTAGATGAAAAATATTTAACTTATAAGCAATTTATAAGTTAAAAATTAATTTTTCGTCCCAATTTAAAGCACTTGTTTTAGTTTACGATGTTTGACTGTAATTATTTTTAAATCATTTTATATATAAAAAAATGATCTAAAATTTTAAAAATAAAAATGAGATATTTAAAAACTAGATCAGAAGATCTACAAAACTAGTGGTGACATGACTATATTATTTTATTAAATGACTAATGAAAATAGAGAATGAAAGTAAATAAATTTGACTATGTGAATAGTAAATAGATAATATAATTTGGGACGAAGAGAGTACTTATCAGCAATAAGTCAATAAGTACCGGCATAAGAAAACACCCGCTTTATACAAAAAATTGCTCAATCTCATCCGGCACTCCACTCGATTCACCTGGCCCACCAAAAAATCAACAAAAGTGTTGTTTTAACAACCTTACTTGCACCCTCTAGTGTAGGGGTTTGATTCTTGCTCCATGCAAAATTTTGAAACCGAATCACTCGTATGATAAGACAAGAACACTAACTAATTGAGACATATCGTACGATTTAACTCTCCCTCCGTGGTGTGGGACATCACGAAATTGGTTTTTTTGTTAAAAAAAAAACAAATGCTTGAAGTTGAAGTTTAGGGTGGGGTTTTGAGTGGTAGAATCACACACCTCCAGATTGAGTAGAAAGCTAACTTAAAGTGTGTTACTGGTCAGTAGCACTTGCCTGTTTCAGCCAAAGGGCAATATCATTTACATTTTGACTTTCCATAAGTATTAATCCTGTGGAACAAAAGAAAACCTTTATTGCAGTGAGTAAAAATAAAAGTCCTCTTAACAAAGAAAAGGAAAATCATTGACTTTTTTTTAACAAACAAAAAAAAAATCATCAATGTTTTCATTAAATGCATGTTAATTACTTTAATTTTATATTACATCATTTGACACAAATGAATTCAATCTGAATTGACCGCTTGTATATATGTTGTCACACATTGTTCTAATTAGGCTCCTTTGGTCAAGCAATATTTGCTTGATTTTAAGTTGCACGAAGATGAGGACAGGTATGTTCGAATTTTTGAATATCATCCTAATCGGATGTTAGTTTATTTGTATTTGTTTAACATTCGAATCAAAGTTCAAGCACGATTATATTGTATTTGTGCTTGTATTTGAAATGTTCTAATCTGTCTTATTTGAATGCAAATCTTGAATCGAGTTAAAAGAGTATTTGATCTGTTTTCTCGAGCATCGTCGTTGTAGCTGACCATTGCTCCAAAGACATGAATACTATGCTGACAAGAATATAGATGAAATATAGAATTCTTGTAGGTTTGTATTAGTTAGATTCAGTTTGAGTTACAATGGAGGATTCACCTCCTGTTTATAATCTAATTCTATTATATACAAAGTATGCAACTTTCTGGGCTACATTATCGGTAAATAAACTATCGTGCATCAATCGTGGCGGGGAATCGGTCATCAATCAGCCCTCAATCCCATGATTTGGGGAATCACGTTTCCCTCTTACACTGTGTTAATCCACCTCTTAGGGCCGGACTCCAATTCTTTGGGCTTCGGCCTCTCCTCTTGTTTCGGACTCGGTATCTATTCTTGTTGGGTTACGAAACCACATTTGGGCCCCTTTGGCCTTGTTCCAAGGTCCCGATATCCATCACCAATACCGTTTCCGCAATTTTAACTTCTTCCGTCCTTTTTTAATCTTCTTATTTGACTTTTCACAATCTTCAATGCAATAATTTAACCATTAATATTTTTATTTATACTGTAGATAGGAATATACGTGGAGTATATAATAAAAATGGAATATTTTTAAATATGTTTCAAAATAAATTTATTGATGTTAAATTCATATCATAATTTAATGCTCCCTTTGTCCAACAATAAAGTTCTTGTTTACCATCAACATGATAAAATTTTATTCACTTTATTGACCTACTTTCATGTCTTATTTGATAAAATAATATAATTATGTCACTTCTAGTTTTGTAGATCTTTTCATGTACTGGGTAGTTTTTAAATATGTAATTTTTATTTTTAAATTTCATACTATTTTTCATATAAAATGATTTGAAAATAACTTCAGTTAAATATCGTACTGCGAAACGTGAACTTTATTTATGGACGGAAGGATTATATTTTTCATGTAATTTGCAGTGAAAATTTAAAAAAAAACATAACTCTAAAAGTCAATCTGAGAACCGAGGGAGTATTGTACATTTGTACACAATGTGTGCATAAATGAGATTCAAAGTCAAACGCCTCTTGTAGTTGTAGTACTACTTGCTCATATGCACAAGACTATTTATAAAAGCCCACTTTTGTCATAAAAAAGGTGAGTCCTAATCTCACTTCAACTTTCGCCTACCCATCCCAACATAAAACCCAAAATGGCATTCTTTAAAACAGATTGATAAACATTATTAGAAAATCTCAAAACCAATAAGTTAGCAGTCCAAGTACCAATGAAAGTGATATTAATGGGAATATAAAAACGTGGGTGATCAGTTAAAATTACAATGCATATTGAGTGGTACAAAAATGATTTCACAATTATTTTGCTCTTCTAATTAAAATACTTTTATAAGTTAATTCATTATATTAATATTATATATACTCATGTAATTTTTAGTTAACTGATTAACGGAGTTCATCTAGTGTGGCTAAAAAAATCAAACATTGTTATTGTTAAAATATACTTCATCCGTCCCACAAAACTCGTCATCTTCCAACTAAATATGAATAATCTACCTATCACATCATATTTATTCATTACTCATAGTAATATACATCATATTCCTTTCCCCCCAAAATTAAAAGCAAATTAAGGTAAATTCTTAAATAGTTTAACTTTCTAATTTTATCCCAAATATGATCATATTTTGATGAGATATGGTGGAATAAGAGAGTGTATGAAAGTAATTGAAAAAGCTAAGTTTGAGCGGGTTGAAATAAGTAAGAGTCTAAGAGTATTTGAGGAGATAATAAAGTACTCTAAGAAGTTTATACAATACTTTTAGTAAATGATTATGCCGAAAATAAAAATGTGTCTGCATTTTTGAAGCGTCTAATTAGAAAACGGAGTTTTTTGTGCCATTAACCCTTGTGTGGTCTAGTAATATCTATACCTTTCATATAGTGTGTGATTTACTTTTGAACTTTTTAAAAAGTACATATTTTTTCTCTCTCGAACTTTCAAAAGTATAAAGACTAATGATACACTTTTATAAATGTTCGTGAAGCTAAGAAAAATAAACATTTTTTAAAGCAATCAAAGGATAAAATACATGTTTTATTAAAAGTGTAAGTACTAACGGTACATTTTTTGAAAGTTGGAATATACTCCCTCCGTCCGGAAATATTCTTCTCATTTTCCTTTTTAGTCAACACGGGAAGAACATTTCCGGACGGAGAGAGTAATGTAAATATGAACTTTATGAATAAATAGATAGAAACTCAGGCCCCGTTTGGTACACGGAATTCAAACTATGGAATTGGAATTGATGACTTCAATCCCAATTTTGGTGTTTGGTAGCAAAAAAATTATGCGAATTTGGAATTGACAGTGCAAAAAATGAATTGGAATTGATGAATTCAATTCTATGGAATTGAATTCCATGGAATTTCAATTCCAATTCAATTCCAATTCCATCAATTCCGTATACACCCTCATAAAAAATGAGAGTATATATCCTTGCCACAAAAACCATCCCCCCAAATGGGTCGGCTCACATAATAATTATGCAACAATAATATATAAGTTGCATGCGGCCGACCCTCCAAAGGCAGCAGTTTTTGCCCCCCACTATCAAATCACTACCCTCCACTCTCACTCCTCTCTCTCCCTCTCTTCTTTATAAACTCCCAATAAACTCCTTTTATTACAAATAATATAATACCATATTCCTTGGCCTCCATTTCATATATATTTCATTATTAAAGAAATATATATACAATGAAATCCATTTGTAGGAGGATTCTTGTCTTGGTTTTCTTCATTTCCTTATTGAGAGTTGCCGCCGCCGCCGGCGGCAGTGAAATCTCCCAGCCTCCTTACTACCCACCCCAGGCTGCACCCGCGCCCCAGGGTGGAGGGTACGAGCTGTCGTCTGCAGATGTCGTCTTCGACGTCATGTCTTACGGCGCTGTCGGGGACGGCGTTGCAGACGACACGTCGGCGTTCAAGATGGCGTGGGACCACGCGTGCCAGAGCGACTCGCCGCCCGTCGTGTTGGCCCGGAGACGCCGTGTTTTCTTGATCCAGCCCACCATCTTCACTGGCCCTTGCAAAAGCACTATGACTCTTCAGGTATACATATGTACTCTTGAGTTGAACCAGCTGATCAATTATGAATGATGTTGACATGTTAGTATTGATTATCATGTGATTGAGGATTCCAGAATTGGAAAAAACTTGATATTTTACATCGTTTTACGAAATGTGATAACATTTAGAGACGGAGGGAGTAGGTTACGTTATTATTGTCGGTTTGCTTGTAGATTGAAGGGACGATAATGCCACCGAACGGACCGGAATCGTGGCCGGAAAACATGACAAGGAGGCAATGGTTAGTTTTCTACAAAATGAATGGGATGAATATGCAAGGTGGTGGAGTGATAGATGGGAGGGGTGAGAAATGGTGGGATCTTCCTTGCAAGCCTCACAGGGTACATATATATTTTTCATCTTGTCTTGCTCTACCTAAATGAGTCCACAATCTAACATTTGTAGTTATTAAAGCCAAAAAATAAATTCTCTACCTTAAAAAGGATTATATTTTTTTTTTGTCAAAATTTAGAAATTTTGATCAAAATATGTGAAAAACCTGAATTTAGTTATAAGATAAACTTAATATATTTGGATGAATTTAAAGAAGTAATTCGGATATAGCAAATTTTTATAAAACTAGCTATTTATGACAAATATATTTACTAATGGTAAAAGAATTAGATTAGTAACAGTAAAAAAGTTAAATACGGAGTATAAAGATTTTTTTTTCTGGGACCGAGTAATTATAAGAAAATCTTTGTGACTGATTTGGTAATGTGTTAAACGCGACAGGGAGTCAACGGAACAACCCTAGAAGGCCCTTGTGATAGCCCAGTGGTATGCCCCAAATTTATGGAGGTTTATATATATATATATATATATATATATATATATATATATATATATATAATATACGGAGTACTACGTATAATGTATATACACACACACACCGTAGTAAATTTTTTTACCGGTGATATGTACTAGGGAGTAATTATAATACGGAATAACACTAACAGAGTAACAGTAATATCAACCTATTCTTTTGACATTTAATGGCAATATAATATTGGGCTCTTATGACTCATCTATATTACACATCATATACTATTTTATTGTAATGTAAGGGTAAAGTTAGGAAATAACACGGAGTATTAAATGTATACATTTTTAAAGAGCGTCATCTTTTTTCGTCTTTGAAAAGTTTATGAGACAGAGAAAGCTAAGTTCTACCTCCGTTCCTGAGTATTTGTTCAGCTTTGACTTTATTTCAGTCAACTATTTTAAACCTTTGACATACAATTAAATAAAATATATATTGTATATCAATTAGATAAAATAATTTTTTGAAAATATTTTATATAATAAATCTAATAAAACTATTTTGTATCAACATCTAATACCATTTTTATTAAATGTAAAGTCAGAGTTTACTAATTTTGACAAAAAAGTCAAAAGTGTACAAATACTCAGGAACGGAGAGAGTATACATATGTTAATAATAATAGTGGAGTGTATATAAGAAATGCAGGCAATAAGGTTTTTTGGGAGCACAAAGGTGAAGGTGAGGGAGGTGAAGATGAAGAACAGCCCTTTATTCCACATGAGGTTTGATAGGTGCAATGATGTGCACATAGATGCAATCCACATCAATGCACCACCACACAGCCCAAACACTGATGGAATCCACATTGAGAACACTTTTGATGTTACTATACACAACTCCATTGTTTCCAATGGTATATATATGCATATATATGTCATCAACTATTATATTTTTTTTCTTTTTTTATAAAAAAATCCCATAGTTATTTTCTTTTTAAATTTTGCATCCTATTAAAATATTGTTACACTTTTTTGTTATATGTTAGGGGATGACTGTATATCCATTGGAGCAGGTTGTTACAATGTAAATATATGGAACATGACTTGTGGCCCGGGTCATGGAATCAGGTACTCCCTCCGTTTGGGAAAACCCTTCCCACTTTGAAAATAAGGCAAATTAAGGAAGTGGAAAATTATAGTTGACTTCCAATTTTGCCCCTGATGTGATGTGTAAAAGTAAGATGTGAGTAAAAGTGGTTTTTTAATAGAAAGGAGAAGTGTTTTGTTGGAAGTGAAAAAAATGAAATAGGAAGTGTTTTTGAGAACGGAGGGAGTATATTATTAAAGGGAAAAAAACTAAAGTATGATTAAAACATTGAAAATGTATACCAAATTAAGATATTTGTATTTTTATTCTCGAAATAAGAGTTACGGAGTATAATATATTGTAAAATATTCAGTGTCACATTATCACACTGCAAACTCTTATTTGAGGATAAAAACTCAAAGCTCTTATTTTGATATTTTATGTTTTTATTCCTATATTTTGGGTGATTTTTTTATTATTAATTACTTCATGATACTCCACCATTTAATTAATTACCATTATTCAAAAAATTCATATTATGATTAAATAAGTAGAGTAAATTTTTTTTCCCAAAACTTAGTCAAAATTTGTAAAGTTTGGTCTAACATGTACAATAAATGTATGGTGATGGTGCAGTATAGGCAGCCTAGGCATGAGAAACAGCAGAGCATGTGTGTCAAACATACGGGTAACCGACTCGACGATCCGCGACTCGGACAACGGGCTGCGGATCAAGACGTGGCAGGGCGGGACCGGGTCGGTCTCGGGCGTGTCCTTCGACAACATAAGGATGGACGACGTCCGGAACCCGATAATCATCGACCAGTACTACTGCGACCACAAGGCCACGGGGAGCTGCACAAACCAGACCTATGGGGTGCACATATCTGGGGTTCTGTACTCAAACATTAAGGGCACATATGACGTCAGGAGCCCTCCAATGCACTTGGCTTGCAGTGACAGTGTCCCTTGTACCAACTTGACATTGTCCGAGGTGGAGCTGTACCCTTCCCAAGGGCAGAGGATGTGGGACCCTTTCTGCTGGAATGCCTATGGGGATCAAGTAACTGTCACCATCCCACCTGTCCTCTGCTTATTGGAGGGCCTTCCTCAGTCTTTTCCAAGCATTTATGATGATCATTGTTGGTGATGATCAAGAATTAAACAGTTGATTAGATTTATATGTCTCTAGATTATTTGTGAAAATTTCAACCCAAAAAAAAGTAATTTATTTTGATAAGTTAATTACGGAGTAATTAATTAACGGGTTTTTTTTTACACCAAAGATCGATGTCGTCATAGAAATATACCGTGTCAGTTAAAAACCTAACTTTTAGGTGCTTCGTTCAACCCCGCATTGGTTCTTATATATCCCCGGAGTATCATGTTATGATTCCAGTTATTCGTGTCAAAAGAACCATACTCAATTACTTAAGTGTCTCATGCACATAATTAGTAACGAAATGGAAGCGTTAACAAAGGATAAATAAAGTGAATTAAGCTACTTGCATCCCAAATTGTACACCGTAGGTATGCACCTTCATTTTGTGCTAGGGTGATAGTTTACAGAGATACAAAATGTTAATGTATAAATTTATTGATCGCACTAGCATATTGTGTCAATGTGAATGATCAAAATGTTAGAACATAACTTTGGTATATACTTTGTGGTACATTCCATGGGGTATTTCTAACATGGTTGAAATAATGTAGTTTTTATAGAGTTGTACTTCCATGATTTTAAGGTGCACATGCAAAATGTGAATCTTCTCATATATTTGATTACTAACAGTCTGACATGAGAATCTTTTATTTTTTTCAAATAAATACAATTGATATTAATATGCTAAAATTCACTTTGTTACAGAGAGTAACTTATAATGTTATTTTGAAAAGTGACGCCGAGAAATGATGACATCTGATGACATCATGCATGCATTTTTGACCGATTTATCAACCGATATAAAAGGCGTGGAGCGACAGGGCAGGACATAATTAATTGGTTCAACGTTAATGTTTTATACTTCCATGTTAGCCTATTATTTGAGCAGGTAGTTTAATTTGACAACGAATCGGATAAAAATTTTGGTGTTTTGAATTAGAATTAAGCACTTATACAACAAAATTTATATCCCAAACTATATTTTTTGACATATTATTATTGAAAACTTTATCAAATATCCCTCTTTCTTACCAATTTTCCAGACATGAGGAAGTGACACAAAAATTAAGAATAATAAAATTATATGTAAGTTTGTGTTCAAAACTACATAAATATGCCTAAATATGATATGAGACAGAAATAGTAGGACGGATAAAAAAGATAAAGGAAACAAATTTTGCCCCTCTTCTTGACCACTTTGGGCTCAACCGAGCGCAACAAAACCGCCAAAAAGCTTTGGTCACATAAATATATAGCACCAATTTTTGGTGTAGAAAAAATAAAAAAATAGGAATTTATTGAAGATAGTTTAATTCATTTGAAATAAAATAAGTGCTAACATTATATGTTAAAAATAGTTTAACTCATTCGGAACGAAATGAATGTAATAATTCGTTGGACATGAATTAACTCATTTGGATTGAAATGAGTTTGTCAGGATCAAACAAATTATTTTTAGCTTATGTTACACTCATTTAGTTTAATTAAATAACTGGGGTTGTTGATTGACCCATACTCACCCATTCCCCACTATTTTTTTAACCAACATTTGGAGTTGGCAGCGTACATTTATTGGCTAGCTTTCCTATTCTTCCCTAGCAATAGATGAGGGAGAATAACTCCATCTTAGTTTGGAACCTCTCCTAAAACAAACTTGAAAGTAATTTATACCCTTAAACCAATTTAGCAGTCACATGATAAAATTTATCCCTCCCTCTAAAAGTTATATTTCATTGACATCTGTTATTTTCAATTCATTTTATATAAAAAAATAGTGTGAAATAAAAAATAATAAAAGTAACATATTTAAAAACTATATCAAATAATCTACAAAATTAAAGGATATGATTGTTTCATTTTATTAAATGGGCTAATGCATACTTTGTGCATGCATATAGTTTAAATATTATCGAGATTATCCAAATTATAATCCGGTGATGGAAAAGCACCCCTAGCACGACAATCGATTGATACCATATTATTTTGGAGGGGGTGGGGGACATTGGGGTACACCTTTGGTGTACCTCTAACATCTCCCTATTATTTTTTTTACAAACAGGAAGCAAAGCAACAACAATCCAGTGAAATCTCACAAAAAAATAAAGTCAGATATATGCACACAAATCTTATTCCATAGTACTTATAATTCGACCATTTCAAGTTATTATTCACAAAGCGTCATCACTTAGCGAAACTCGGAGAAAGAGAATTTTTATTTAGGGCCAGAGGGAGTATCCTTTAGTAACAAAACAGAGCAAAGAAACCAAAGCCCAAACTTCCAAACCAGAGTGGAGACAACTTTGAGGTATACAACAATGTTATTTGTCATTCATTTGAGACCATTTATTACATAAAAATACATAGGCCACACACAAAAGTACAGAGGAAGGGCTTACAAGGTAGGAATCAAGAAGAAACACATGGAGGAGGACTAGCATACAGTAGAGGCAATTGCCTCTAATAAAGAAACAGCAAATTGCATTTGGGTCTCCTCGTCTATAGTTAAGAAGAGAGGGACGTGCGCAAATAGCGATTTTAGTCCGTTTTGCTCCGCAAACCGCAAAGAATGATAGTACACGTAATTGCAAACAAACCGACCAGCATCGTCCGAGCACATCACTTCAAAACCCATCTTTGCTAATGATTTCGTGATGTCCTCCACCGGAAGGGAAGTCTATGTATTGGGCATGTTTGGGAAACAACATATAGTGGTTAGCATGTGGGAGATAGCAGTTAACAGTTTGTATAAACACGTTTGACTCGCATTGGGTGGAAGTGAAATTTGAACTTGTGAGTTGTGACCTCTAGTACCATGTTTGGTTCAAGGATTTTGAAAGGAAAAAGAGATAAAAATGATATGGAAAAGAATTTTTCTTGTGGTTACAATATTTTTTGTTTTAAAGAATAGGAAAGAAAGGAAAAGAAAAAAAAAATCTCTCCTTTTCCCTGACCAAAATGGAAGGAATTTGATTTTCCCTCTTCTTAACTTAATTTTTCCTCTAATTTTTCTTTTCCTTTGACTTTTCTTGGAAGTCCACGAACCAATTCAACCAAAAGATCAAGTTTGTGGTTGAAGGCATGGGGAAGGGTTTATACTCTAATAGTAACTTAGCATAACGCTCAAAACTACTCCGTATACAACTAAAATGCTAATCCTATCAACATTTTCAAAAAGTACATAATGTTTCAAAAAGCAGATCCTATCAACATTTTCAAATCAGCATTTTGCTCGGCATATTGCTAATTCAAAATGTTAGATTTCTTTAAAAATAAAAAGAACGAGAAACATGCAGTAATATGAGTTCGAACTATAATGGAAGACAATCTACCTGTTTTATTTGTGAAATTGGACCATCAATGGGCACTATGGCAACTTTCTGCGAACGACAAATTATGGTTATCTCTGAAATAAATGAGAAATAATGACATGATCACAAGATAAAAGAGAGGAAAAAGAGAGTATTGACCTGCGGCTTCCATCCCATCTCATCTGGGCAGCGAAAGGTAGCCTCATTAACAGCTTGTTTCTCTATGGCAAACTTTGTTGCACCACTATTAACTCCAAAATGTACCTGAAAAGTATACAATTGCAAGTCAAGAAGTTTGGAAGGTCCTGTCCCTTTGGGGTGCACATAATGGCATAAAAGGCATGTGGATTATTTTCTACATATTTTAGGACAAGAGTAATTAGAGAAAGAAAAAACTTGGGGGATATATTCACTAATTTAGTCTATTTTTTCAAATATACAATACCTCATTTTAGGAATACTTAAATAAACTACTTTCACTAAAAAGCATTTACAATTTGAATCCAGCTTATATTTAAACGTAAGTCTTTGAGTTCTATACCTAGGACATGGATTTTAAGAACATAGGAAATTAGACAGGACCATTTCACTATTTCAGAAAGGAAAAGGAACTAGCTAGGTGGCCAAGTGAAGTCCAATGCCCCAGCACAGAGTGGATGGGTTGGCGCGGATTTGTTGGACGTAGCAAAATAGTGTGGCAAAATGAATCTTTTGCCCTGTTACTATAGGAAGTTGGTGAAGCTCACCTAATCAGAATTCATTTTGACAATTTAGACCCATTTGTTTCAAAATATAGATAATTTAATCATGAGTCCCCCAAAAAAATAAAAAATATCAAAAATCGTGAGTACTATTCAAAACATGACACCTTTTTTAAATATAGACATGCCAAAAAAGTGCGCTTTTTGAAAATTCTGTCCATTTTTTTCCATTTTAATTCTTAAAAATGCATTTTTGGCATTTCAAATTTAATCAAATTGTCATGTTACAATCAATTCATTGGACCCCTAATTTGAATACTGTAGTATTTTTCCACGGATTTTGCAGTTTGTGGCGGATTTGTGACTGAATTCTTGATGTCTGGAATGCAGTGCGACACAAACACATGTGAAACTAGAAATTGACTGTCAAACTGTGATTCCAGTAGGCATAATACTTTTCAAGTGTAAAATAATTCACGGATTATATAACATCCTTTTAAGCAAAACAGAAAGATCTTTACATGTATTATTAAAGAAAGAACTACATAACCAAGGGCATGGGAGAGACTTACCCAAATAATTCTGGAATTTGATGGATCAGAAGTAGTGTTGTTGTTCAGAGAAGATCGCAATGTTTCGTAGAGGGCAGTGACGGCTCCCTGGCCTGCAGTATCAAGAATAGTGCAACTTCCAAGGATGAACCCTTTTGAAATGCCCTTTTTCTTCATATAATCTTGAAGGTTACTCACAATTGTTTCTGTTGGATTTTCTGCTACTCCATGAAATTTTCTAAACCCGGTAACATGGATTGTTATGGCGGGTGGCCCTTCAGAACCCATCAAATATCAGCTTTGGATCAACCCACCAATGCCAATGCAACAATTATCGATCTGCATCATTCGTTTTTTTAACATTGTCTTAACAAAAGATAAACAAGAATTCAAAACCTCATCTTTCACTCACAACCATATCATAATAAAACAATTGAAGTATGTGATTCATCTAAACTAAAACCATAGCCAACCAACTTTTGGAAACAAAACAAACAGGCTCGAAAAACCCAAGCTTCTTCTTCTTCTTCTTCCCAAACAGCAAAAATTCAATGGGCACAAGCAAGCTAAATAAAAACCTCATCTTTTTCCATAATTATGAATTCATGATTGCTGCTCAGGTCATACAAACTAAATTCATTTATATTTAACGGATGTGAGATGACTCCAATAGAAGCAAACAAACACACACAGATTCAAAACAACATTGAGAATAAGCTTGGGGACTTGAAGATCAAGCGAGATTAAAAACAATCAAAACAGAAAACACCAATCCGCAACACAAGATCTTAAACCCTAAACCGTTTCTCGCAGATCATTAATAACCCCAAACCCAACGAAAAAACAAACCCAGATCACAAAGTCAATAACCAAATCTTCAAACGACTTTAAGAAGCAGGAACGATTGCAGGCATAAAGAAAACATCAAAGGGATCCAAGAAAAGCACCTTGAAAATGAATTCGGAAGAGACTGAACGGAGGAGAAGTACAGGGAAGGATGATGATGATGATGATATAAGAAAAGGTGAAAGAGAGAGTCAAAAGGGGAAATGACTCAACCAACCACCACTGGCCTTATCTAAAATCGCAGATGATTCGAACTTCGAAGTCTGAATGTACACTAGATAGGAGGTGTGATTGATATGAGATTTATCCACTATATCACACTGTGCTCCCTCCCGGAAAAGACAACAAGTCAGTATTGGTGTGTAGCTTTTTTTTGTTGAAAAATGCTAGGGGTACACCAAAGTGTACCCCATTTATCCCCCACTCCCTCTTCTACCACGTAAATAGGCAAAATTTTTTAAAATAGTTAAATAAATAAAAAATGAGTAGTGAAGAAGGGGATGAGGACAAATGAGGAACACTTTTGGTGTACCCCTAGCATTGCTCTTTTTTGTTAGCTACATAAAATTGTGTGAGTAGTGCTAGAGGCCCAACATTTTGACACCAAATGTCAAGACACATACATTTGATATTTAGGGATTTTTTTGATGAATGATATTTAGGGATTTAAAGGTATATGTGTGTACACACATTTTTGGTGTGTATTTGGTATCAAAATCTTGAAGTCTACTGTCCCGATCCTTTTGTAAAACACTAGTGCAATTAAAGAACTCTTTGACAAAATCATTAACATATTAATAATGATTTTTTAAGTTTTATTATATTCACGTCGTTCTTAAAAGAATTATATTTTTCTTAATTCAACGTTCTAATATATATATATATATATTATATATATATATATATATATATATATATGTGTGTGTGGCGTAAATACAATTTTACTATTAAGTGATAAATTCTCATTTCGTCCGGAAAAGAAGTACTCATTTTGACGATTGGTCATTTTTAGTGCAGGTTGACCAAGCATATGAAATGTCTAAAATGCCCTTAATGAAAAAAGGAGAAAAGAAATTAAAGAAACATTCAAAGGAATGGATGGGGAAGCATTCCAAAATTTAGGGAATAGCTATTGTATCGACTTCGCCAACCCTACCACCACCCTCACAATCTTCGTCAGCCACCACGGCCATCATCAGTCCCACCACCACGACCCCTTGCTTCGATCATCTTCGCCCCAACCCTCGTCGCCACCGTCAACCCCACCTTAGCCTAGCCCCCGCCACAACCATCAACCCTACCTTCGCCATAGCCCCCGCCACAATCGTGAGTCCCATCTTCGCCCTAGCCCATGCAGCAATTGTCATCTTCACCTTCGCTTCAGCTCTATCGCCACCGTCAGTCGCTGTCACCTCTAGATCTGCCAAATCTAGGAGATAGAGAAGAGATAAAAGGAAGAAGAAGATCGAAAAAGAAGATGAAGAAGAAGATTCAGTCGCAACTTGGCTCACTAATTTGTCAGTTCAGGTTACCACGGGGTGTGGTGTTACATGTACTTTATAATGTCATATATGACGTAGTGAAATTCACACTTAATAGTACTAAAACATATGTCATTTGCAAAAATAGTATTTAAACTTTTTTATTTCCTAAATGCTACTTAAATAATGTCTCGTGGCCGGAACAATGTCCAGTGATGGTGGAAAATTAGTTTGAACAATGTCTAGTGGCGGTGGACATTTACTTGAATAATGAACAGTGATACTACATTGGGAAATACAAAACATATGATATCACATTGGGAAAGTCACTATATTTTAGTACTATATAGGTAAAGTCCCCATACGAGGTACTTCTTTTGCATTTTCCTTTTAAATTTTTTTTCATTGTTGTTATTATTTTATGTTTATATTATTATTATTATTATTATTATTATATAATGTGCTATATTTCAACATGGTATGAATTGAAAAAAGTTGTTATTATTAAAAAATCAGATCAAATCAAATCACATCAAACTAGATCAGATTTTATCCAATCAGATTTGATCTAAACAAAATTATTATTATCATTATTACTATTATTATTATTATTATTACTACTACTACTACTACTACTATTACTATCATTATTACTACTATTACTATTATTATTATTACTATTGCTATTAAGATTATTATTATTGTTAGTTTTGTTAATATTATTATTACTGTTAGTATTATGATTATGATTATGATTATAATTATTATTACTATTGTTATTATTACTATATTTATTATATTAATATTAATATTAACATTATTATCATTTCTATTATTGTTATTACTATCATCGTTATTATAGTTATTATTATTATTATTATTATTTCTATTGTTGCAATTATTATTAATGTCTCTATTATTAATATTATTATTACTATTATTATAAGTATAATAATAATAATTTTAGTTTTAATCTAAATCATATTTATATCAGATCAGATCCAATAAGATTAGATCAGACTAGATTATATCAGATCCAATCAAATTAGATTAGAACAGACAAAAATTTCAAAAATCTTATCAGATCAGGCGAACCGTGAACATAACGCAACCTAACCTATGTTCCAAAAAGTATGGATAAAAAACTAATTTGTATTAATCTAAAATGAATTGGGAAAAAGTAAATTTTTAAATTAAAAAAATAATATTTACACAACTGCATTAGGAAGAAAAACTAAAGCAATGTATAAAAAACAAAATCATATAACAAAAAATATACTCCGTAACTAGTAAAAGGAGTCGGAATATATAAAGTAGGATAATATTTATTTTAACATTTTTCAAAAGTATAATATTTATTAAAATATTTTCTTTTCCAACTTTTTCCCGAGTTTTTTAATTTGTTCCACGATTTTCTTGTTCCTTCCAACTTTTCCAATTCCTTTCCATTCTTTCTAATTTTTTTTCCAATTGCATTATGAAGAAAAACAAAGCAATGTATAAAAAACAAAATCATATAACAAAAAATATAACTAAGAAAAGGAGTCAGAATATATAAAGTAGGATAATATTTATTTTAACATTTTTCAAAAGTATAATATTTATTGAAATATTTTATTTTCCAACTTTTTTCCAAGTTTTTTTAAATTTATTCCACGGTTTTCTTGTTACTTCCAACTTTTTAAATTTCTTTCCATTCTTAGGAGTTGTTTGGTAACTTCTGAATAGATAAGTGCTGAACCAGTAAGAGGTCTGAACCATTAAGTGCTGAACCAGTAAGAGGTCTGAACCATTAAGAGCTAGTATGTTGCTTAACTATTCAGAGGTAAATGTCTGATCAATTCAGATAAGAGGCCTTAACCATTCAGACTCTGTATAATACTTAACCATTCAGATGCAAATCTCTTAACCATTCAAACATCTGGACCATTAAGAGGCTGAAACAAACAGTCTGAACCATTAAGTGCTGAACCATTCAGACATCTGAATCATTAAGAGGCTGAAACAAACAGTCCCTCACTAATTTTTTCCCACTTTCTCCCAAAATGGTCTTTTTTTTTTCAAACCTAGAAAAGGGTCTTGTGCATTTCACTTTTCTATGCAAATGGGGAGCGCACTCCGGCCAGATATGGCAATTCTTTTAATATTCACATCAAGCCAATCGTTGAAGGAAGAAGATGCATCTTGGAAAAGATGTTTTCATCTTCCCCATCATGTTAATCTCGTCAAAAAAGTTAATTTCTTCCTTTCTCACTTGCTATATATAGACACGCAATGACGAGATTCAATCTGCATTCTGCTTCTTTGTTGTTCTCTTGAGAGCTGTAACATCTGAAAGGAGTCGCCATAGCATTTATGTTTTTTCGGTAAGGGGTTTATGTTTTGGGAGAAAGTGGGAAAAAATTAGTAAGAATGGAAAGAAATTTAAAAAGGAGTCGCCAGGTTAGTATTTATGTTTTTTTTTTCCGGTAAGGGGTAACCCTAACAAACTGGCATCTCTTCAAACTCTTCGAGATTCAGACTTCCATTGTTGAATTTGAGCTGCTTCAACTTTGCTCCATGAATTGCGTGCCGTGTGGTAATAGTTTTTTCCTGTTTTCCTAATTCCGATTTGTTAAGCATTCCGATTTGTTCTGTTTCATCTAATGTAGCCTTTGTTATTCTAAATTTATATAATTAAGAAGTAAAATCTCAGATAACCACGCAGTAATGGTGTGCAGATGCTACAAAGCTTACCTATTCATTTATTTAACATTGCTTTTTTATCATTGTCATGTAAACCTATTGGGAAAATTTTGGGGGTTGACCATGCAACCCTGATAATTCTATGAAAGGATACCCTATTGTTGTTCTAAACGTTTTAAATAGGGGCCATAAAGATGAGAAGTGTAAGCTGGATGAGAATTCTTTTATTGAAGCAAAACGGGGAAGGAAAGGAAAAATATTGAACATTTATTATTTTAATAAGATATGCTTCTGGAAACCTTGGACAATGCCCAAGGGAGTAGAAGAAGTAAAAGTAGAGGCAATTTGGACCTGGTGGAGAGTTTGTTTATATTCCAAAAAATACACAATCCCAGGGCATTCATCAAGCTTCTGTCCCAAAAGATGATTTTTAGATTGTTGATCAGAAATATTCTATTCATCCTGTTTTTAAGCCCGCGAAGACTACCTAAGATGATCTTTTAACAGGTGGATTTTCCCCCATAAATATTTTTGATGCACTATAGTCATTGGAAAAACTAGATTCTCCTGCAGTATCATCCTCATAAATATTTTTGATGCATCAAGTTCACACTCCTTCCACTGTTGTTCATGTTCAATCTGTGAAATCTAGAATGAATTCTTCCGTTGAACATGGGGGAGAAACTGTTTAGGATACTAGCTAAGACCGGAGATGTGATGCATGCTGACCATTGAGGATAAAGACCCTGCTGCTATTGAAGACGCTGCCAAACCAGCAAGGGAAAACCAGTATGGCAAGGGAGACAGTTTCTGATGAGTTTCCTGTTTTTCCAGTCGCACCTATGATTGGTGTTGATAATTGTTCGTCTAACTCCGTTCATTCTAATTCTAACATTAATTTTGGGGAAGTTAATTATGGCCTTCTTGGATATAATTAAGAAGTTGAATATGAAGAACATTCTTTCTCACGTAAATGGTACACCAGCCCATTGTTGGGTGATGATGCGCCTTCCTCTTCTAATTTGAGTGAGAAAGAAAAAAATCTTTTGAAGGATACTCTAGCTGCTAATACTAGAGGAGGTTCTGAGAATGTTAAGAATCCTAAACCTCCTAAGTCTAAGAAATCAGGTTAGGCTAAATGGTGTTGCACCTCTCTAATAATTTGCGCTCAGTCCTGCCAAGAAGTGTGCAGCACACTTAGTTGCACCTCTCTAATATATATATATATATATATATATATATATATATATATATATATATATATATAAATATAAATTTAAAAAAAGAAACAAAAAATTAGAGCAAATGCTAATTGGGATTGAAAATCCACCAGGATAAATGTAAATAAATCTTGGCCCATCTATCCTTACTCTGCCGTAAAAAGCAGCCACTTACTTGATCTGCTTCATGGTTTCCTCATTGTAGTATAAATTGTATGGCATGATTGGCATCAAAGCCTTGCAGGGATTTAGCAATTGCTTTGCTCAATAAATGCATGTTTAGCTACGGTGTTTGGTCTTTGGTCATGCCATTGCTGTTATATGCTCCTTTCAGTGTGAAGCTAGTAATATTAGCAGAAGAAGAGGACACAAGATATTGAAATCTTCATCCCAAGCACAAACTGAAGTACCTAAGTTCATCAAACCCTTTCCACCATAATGTTTCCGTCTCTTGCAATTGCTACTACCATACCCTTTGCACATAATGCGGCAATCCATTTCAAACGACGTCCAACTTTGAGCACTATGTGCATTTCTTTTTCAGGTTAGTTGTTCTGTTTTCCATGTCTATTTAAGTATTATCTAGAGTATATTCTTTCACCTATGGAAATTTATGAAGCATAATCATATAGCATATTCTGATATGCATGTTCATCCTGCTTGACTGTTCTTTTGTCTTTGAGTTGGGGGTCTCTTGGAAATAGTCTCTCTATTTCTAAGTAGGGATACGGTTTGTGTGCACTCACTCCTCCCAGACCCTACTTTTTTGGGATTTTACTAGTAGTGGGTTGTTGTTGTTGTAATCATATAGCATACTCTATAATATGAATAAGAAAAATGTAAAAAAATGCACAAAAACTCGCTTAAACTTTTTTGTTGCATGAATTAAATGTTAGAGGCTGCAGAACTGAAGTCTAGAAGCTTGCATACTGCTTTTTGATCGATTAGATTAACTTAGTTATTTAATTGATTAAATAAGCAAAATTTCAAATTTGGAAGTTGTCGAAGACAATGTAAAAGGACCCGTTAATCGATTAAACTAGAAAATATTCAAATCCGGATGAACGTATATGCTGTTTGATCGATTAAATAAAAATGCTTAATGAATTATTCAATGGTAAAATTCTTTTGTAACGGAAAATTAACGCCGGGATGATTATAGGTAAGTTGAATCCCTAGCATGCTCCGGAGTCCGGAATGTTTTGAATGAGTAAAATGGTTAGAGTAGGAGTCAAATGAATTATTTTGGGTATTCTGTTGAGTAGGGGAGATAGAAACTGAGCCGGAAATATTTTATGTCAAGAGATGTATGGAATAATTCAAACAAGATATCTTTTGTGAAAAAAAAATATTTGCGAGTGTGAAAAAGAATCTGTCGAATAAAATGTGACTTGTTTTCAACTGGCTTAATAAAATACTTTTCAACTGACCCAAAAATTATCTCTAAATTGACTCTAAAATAATTTTTGTGTGCAATAATAAAAATCATTCCAAGAGTAAATTAATTTCGTGTCATCCTAGCAAATAATTCATACTCTGTAATACTAAAAAAATCTGGGAATCTTCTCTTCGCTTCAACTACTGAGAACTTTTCTTGACATTTTTGTAGGATTTCTTTGTTTGCATGGGATTTTGTCATTTTGTTTGCTCAGTGTCATGTTTGTTTCCAAATGTATGTTTGTCCATTATAAACTTTGTGAAACCAAGAGTTTGAACTTGTGTCCAACATTTAGGAATCATTATTGAGAGCTTTAATTGTTATGCAGCTAGTCTGGGCACTTGCAGTGGTAGAGATAGATCAGTATCTAAACCTTTCTCAGTAAGATGTCATGTGACCCATTCTCTTTATTGACCTTCACTCTTCTAATTTTCAAATATTTGCCAATTACAAGTAATAAAAATAGAAGCATATGCAGGGCATTCAAACGAGCAAAGAAAAGATTCGGGAATTATTTGAAAGTGTTGAACTTTCTGTTTCTCCATATGACACTGCATGGGTGGCTATGGTCCCTGCTCCACATTCCTCAGAACATCCCTGTTTTCCTGGATGTTTGGATTGGGTGCTAAATAATCAGAATCAAGACGGATCATGGAGTCTTCATCATGCTTATCCCATATTTCTTAAATATGTTCTATTATCAACTCTAGCATGTGTTCTGGCTCTGAAAAGATGGGGAACCGGTGAAGAACAAATAAATAAAGGTATTGAACCACATTCCCCTCTGAATAATTCTCAAGCACAAAGTTTCTCTTTTATTAAAAAACGTTTAAATTCAAAATGAGAGTTAAATAAGGGACATAAGGAGTACTTTTTTTTTTTATAATGGCTAATGGTCTTGGTTCATCTTATCTTTCAGGTTTACTTTTCATTGAGTTAAATTTCGCATCTGAAGCAGATAACAACCAAATCAACCCCACTGGTTTTTATATCCTATTTTCTGGGATGCTCGATTGTCTTAGTGCTTTGTCTTTGAAGCTTCGCTTAGACCCAAGAACCTTAAATGCATTGCTTCATAAGAGGGATGTGGAGCTTCACAGGTATACCAGCAAAGTTTACTTTCCATAATTGAAATAGCTCTCTTATTATACGCACATACACACATGAATTAGTGTTTTTTGTGTGGTGTCTAGGTGGACCTATCAAGTTAAACTAATCATTGAATAATGAAGAAGCTAAAACATTACAAGCTTATGCGCATCACTCGTATCTAGTTAGATGCAACATTGATTGATTGAACAATCAAGTGGTTGAGTCCAAAAAGGCATCTTGTTATCTAACAAAAAATATTCCACTTTTTTTTGTGATAATGATCAGGGTTATTTTCACTTTTGGTCTATGAATTTCATTTTTCCACTTTTAGTGCATGACTATGGATATCTTGCCACTCTCTGGCCTACGGCCTGCCGATCACTTATATGCCCAATGCTATATCCTTATGAGTTTTTGCCAGATTAGTGATGTACATATAGACTATAGTGGTTAGAAATTATAGCTGTGCACCTAAGTGGGGGAAATTTGGGTATCAAAAGTGGAAATAAAAAAAATTTGGGACTTTTAAGTGGAAGATTTTCTTATCTATTTTTTCAATAGGTGCAAAGGAAATAGCTCAAAGGAGTATGAAGCTTACCTTGCATATGTATCTGAAGGATTAGGATTGCTGCAAGACTGGGGAAAAACTATGAAGTTCCAAAGGAAGAATGGCTCTTTGTTCAATTCACCTTCAACTACTGCTTCTGCACTTATTCATCACCATGATCCTGAATGTTTTAGTTACCTAAGTTCTGTTTTGGAAACATGTGGGAACGAGGGTACTTTCATCAACTTTGGTTGGCCTGCACATCCATTCTTACATTGTTTCAAGTTGTAACACTTTTCTTATTCAATATTTCAGTTCCAGCAGTATACCCTCTTGATGTATATGCACGGCTCTGTGTTGTTGATAATGTTGAGAAATTGGGCATTAGTCGCCATTACAATGCAGAAATACGAACTGTGTTAGATGAAACTTACAGGTAGCTTTCTAAAAGCTCTACTGTTCATTATTGTAATTTTCTGGTAGATGAAAGATAGTTTTATCTCAAACAAGCTCCCATTCCCTTGTGGTAAAAAAGCCGCTGGTTGCAGGGGGATGAAGAGATCTTTATGGATGCTTCCACCTGTGGTTTGGCATTCAGGTTGCTGCGAATGAGCGGCTACAACATTTCTTCAGGTATTCATTGATTTGAAAGAACAATAACAGGTTTTTGCTTCCTCACATGATATACTCCTTCCGTCCCAAAAAAATGCCACATTACGCAAAGCGAAGCAAAATTCCAAGTTTTTTCAGTTCATTTTATTCAAAGATTGGTATAGAAATAAATAATAAAACTTACATATTAAAAAACTACATCAAAAGTTCTACAAAATAAGAGGTGACAAGAATATTTTATTTTATCATAATGAATAAAAACACACAAATAAACAAAAGTTTCCGTGATTTTCGAATAGTGAAGTGTAGCATTCTTTTTGGGATGGAGGGAGTAAGTGACTAGATGGTCTGAAAAGTTTGATATATCAGTTCTGGACTACAGGTCCAGTTACTCACTTTCTGGAGGAGAGCATCTGCAATATTACTGCTGGTTATCCAATGGATGTATATACTATGCTGGATCTCTATCAAGCACTGGAAATAATATGTAATTTTGATGAATATGTTTCTGAAAAACATAACAGGTGGTTTGAGATTTTGAGAGAGGAACTTTCTAGTGATTTATTATGTTCAGATATCCATACTAGACAGATTCATAAACAGGTTTTTTGAACTTCTTTTCAAGAGATTTGTGCTGAGTCAGTTTTTAGAACATTTGAACTTAACAAAAGTAAATAGTTATTATCTCATTTATAGGTGGAGGACGTGCTTAATTTTCCTTTCTATGCAAATTTAGAACGAGTTGCAAACCGAAGGTACATAGAGCATTACAATGTAGATAGTACCAGATTCTCCAAGACTTCATATGGGTAGAGCTCTTTATTTCTCTGTGAAGCATGTATTTNCTAGACAGATTCATAAACAGGTTTTTTGAACTTCTTTTCAAGAGATTTGTGCTGAGTCAGTTTTTAGAACATTTGAACTTAACAAAAGTAAATAGTTATTATCTCATTTATAGGTGGAGGACGTGCTTAATTTTCCTTTCTATGCAAATTTAGAACGAGTTGCAAACCGAAGGTACATAGAGCATTACAATGTAGATAGTACCAGATTCTCCAAGACTTCATATGGGTAGAGCTCTTTATTTCTCTGTGAAGCATGTATTTTTGCTTGAATCTTGTCAGAAAAGTTCACTGTCTAAATTGGTTCTATTTCTTTTATGTTACCTGCAGTTCTCCAAACTTTTGCAATAAAGATTTTCTAACTCTTGCTGTTCAGGATTTCAACCTTTGCCAATCTATACATCATGAAGAACTGAAACAACTTGAAAGGTGGGTCCCTGATGTGCTTATTTGCTGGTTGGCCGCCCTTATTCTTTTGATAGAAATGAAATAGTGTTGGATCAGTTGAAACTTGAAAATACTTCTAGGCATTCAAAAAAGTCAATCATTTTGTATATCCTTCCCCCATTGTCTTCTTGATATGATTTATTTACTCACTCATGCCATATTTATGGTTATTTGTATTGATGAAAATAGGTGGGTAGTAAAAAGCGGACTGGATAGGTTGAAGTTTGCCAGACAAAAGTCTGCATACTGTTACTTTTCAGCTGCAGCAACACTTTTTCCACCCGAACTGTCTGATGCACGTCTCTCATGGGCCCAAAATGGTGTTTTGACTACTGTAGTAGATGACTTTTTTGATGTTGGAGGTTCTATGGAGGAATTAAGAAACCTTATTCATTTGCTTGAAAAGTAAGCACTCTTATCAGCCAATCTTTGTTTAGTCTTTCAACACATACATTATTCCAGTGTCTCAAAGGCTCCCGCCTGTTGTGGGGGGGGGGGGGGTTGGATGTATACAGCCTGACCCTTATGTTTAGAACATAGAGCGTCTGCTTCCCGATGATCCATGATGTGTGCCGAAAGTTGTATTGACTAACTCGTACTTCATTATTCAAAGAAGTGCAGACTTAAGAGCCATTGTACTTTATTCTATCATACCACAAAGCCAAAAGGTAGTGAATCTCTGATTCCATCGGATATGATGGAGATATAACTAGGAAATGAAGAGTTAATAAGATCTTGGGTCGTCCTAGCTAATCAGTTGGATTCAATCTTTTAGTATGATTTGACCCATTTGTCTTATGACGAAGACCTTATCCTGAATTAAATCACTATCCTTGACATAGCTAAAATTCTTCTTCTGTGAATTATTGTGACTTGCACAGGTGGGATGTAAATGCTAGCACTGACTATTGTTCAGAGCAAGTTCAGATCATATTTTCTGCACTTCACAGCACAATTTCTGAGATCGGAGACAAAGCATTTAAATACCAAGGGCGTGATGTGATTAGCCACATAATTGAGATTGTGAGATACAAAGACTTTTTATTTACCATTACTACTACTACTACTACTACTACTAATAATAATAATAATAATAATAATAATAATAATAATAATAATAATAATAATCTCAAACGTTACTTTCTAATTAATTTATTTGCTCTGATGTTTTTATGCATATCAAAGGAAGGTCTTTGCTCCATAACTTTATTGTTGGTGTTATTTTTATTTTCTGAACATACAATTGATGACTGAGATCTACACTCTGTTGTGAGTTGCAGTGGTTGGATTTGATGAATTCTATGTTAAGAGAGGCTGAATGGACAAAAGAGATGTCCGTGCCGACGTTGGACGAGTACATGGAGAATGCTTACATATCCTTTGCCTTAGGACCAATTGTCCTACCGGCCCTCTACTTAGTCGGGCCAAAGCTCTCGGAGGAGATCATCCAGCACCCCGAATACCACCGCCTGTTCAAGTCATTGAGCACTTGTGGCCGTCTTCTAAATGACTTAAAGGGTTTTGAGGTAGATACACACACGCCCTAGAGTCTGTCCATTCTACAAGTTCTTGTTTAGTCATGTCAAACCATCCCACATTGGCCAAATTTAAAATACACAAATCAACATACAAAGCCATGGGGCTATTCCTATCAATCTCTTAAGGTTGAATATGGTGTACAAGAACCGGTGAAGTTGAAACACGCAATTCTATTAACGGCATGTTTGGGAACTAGAATTTGGATTTCAAATCCGGATTTGGCTCAAATTTCATGTTTGGCAATCTTAAAAATTTGGGTTTGAAACAAATTCTTCTAATTCATCACAAACAATAATTCCAATTCCATATGCCTCCTCCCTTGTCATTTGAGACTCAAGAATTCGAATTTTGGAATTGAAATGCAAGAATTGGAATGAAATACTAGTTCCCAAACACCACCTTACATTTTTTTCAATTTGGGTCATAAAGAAGTCACCTTTGTCTTCAATCTACAGAGGGAATCAAAAGAAGGGAAGCTAAATTCTCTGTCATTGCTGGCTACTCATAGCAGCGGGGGTGTGACTGAGGAAGAAGAAGCAGGTGTGAGAGAGATAACCAATTTGATCAGTGCTAAAAGGAGAGAGGTGCTGAGGTTTGTGTTGCAGGACGGCGGCGTGATTCCAAGAGATTGCAGAGATGTGTTTTGGAAGATGAGCAAAGTGTTGCAGCATGTGTATGCCAAAGATGATGGTTTCAGTGCACAAGGGATGATGGAAACTGTGAAGGCAATTCTCCATGATCCAATTGACCTCCATTTGCTCTCTTCTGAAAATTAATTGCTCCATTTGATCTATAAATAAATAAGTGGCACTTATTTTAGCATAAAATAAAAGCTTTGATGAGACAATTTGGTTTCCCTATTTGCTTCAACTAAGGAAAGAGAGAAGATCTACGGAGTGATTTCGGAGTGGTTTTTTTATGTGTAAGCAATGAAGAGTGTTACTTTGGTGCACTTAAGGTCCAGAATTTTTTTAGAACTTCTCACATAAAAATTAAGCAAACGTTTTCCATGTTACCGACTCATTTTATTGTCCGACACGGCTCCAATGAGGGACTTGGTGATTAATTTATATTGCCAAGAGTTCTCCCTTGTGCTGTATCATACCAATTCATCTGTAAGTGCAAAAGTTTGCATTAGATCTTGCCCACAATCAAAACTATGTAGTACTATTTAATACTCATAAAATAATTTTACATCTTTGAAATACTCGTTAAAACTATTTTTAAGAAAATCATTCAAAACAAGAGTAAAATATATCTTTTATTTCTAAAATAAGAGTGATATAGTTTTATTAACCAAATTAAGGCTTTTGTATTCTCATAATGTGATATTGTACATTACGGAGTAACATTTTATAATATTTTTTTGGTATTATATGTTGATATTATTGGCATTATAAGTTTTAGTGTAAGAGTGGAAAGCGTTGTGGATTAGGGAAGAAGAAAAGGACTTGGATCAAAAACTAGATCAAGATAAATTGAAATAGGACGGGAAAAAATTGAGACCAGAGTAGTCTTTGATACACGCCTTCCTTTGCCAAGCCCGACATCGGACGAGGATACTCGTTCGACCATGATGCCTTATTTGTCTTCATCCTAAGTGTTAGCCTTGGTTTGCTAAATCTTGTGTATTGATGTTAACAAATAATATATGATCTAATGTTTGTTCAGGTGTTTCAGGAACAACAAGAATCTATTAAGTGACAATTTTTAAGAACAAAGTTAAAACACCAAACTAGTGTAGAATATATGTGGAATCAAATGTAAGAATGTGAACTGATCTGCCTATATTCACAAGTTCAATATGCATTTAGAGACATGCTTAAAACGATCTTCCAAATTCAATCTTGCTCACACAAAAATATTTTCCGTTGGGAATTTATTTTTTTAGTAAAATAATCAAATAAATATTTTGGAAAAATATATCTTGTAAATTTTGAAAAACCCACAATACTGAAGAAGTTATGACCATTTTACTAAAAATGTGGGTTCCGCTCGTCAAAAGTATATTGGGCTATAGACAGTCGAGCAGTTGGATTTTATGATCGTAAATACTCATTATAGATCAAAACATATACTCCCTCTGTCTAAAAATAAACTTCCCGCTTTGACTTTACACGCAAATCAAAGAAAAATAAAAAAGGTTTTAACTTTCCATATTTGTCTTTGGGTCATTGTAAAAAGTGAAATAAAGTGTAGGTATACATAGTAATTAATGGATAAAGGTGAGTGATGTCGTTTAAAGAAAAAGACTTGCAAAATAAGGACTCGAAAGATAAATTATGGACGGAGGGAGTATAAATCAAAGAATTATAAATCAAAGAAATTAAACAATTAAAAATATATTTTTTAAAATTTTTATGTTTTAAAGACCAAAAATTTAAATTTTAAAAATAAATATAAGAAATCCCTCTAAATAAGAATAAAACATGTGTCATATCTTCAAAATAGGAGCTTAAACTTAAACTGCTCTAAATAGGAGTAATTAATTGCATTTTGTTTCAATTACTTCTAACCGCATAAAGTAAAAATGCCCCATAGCCTCCCCCTTTCTCTCTCTTTCTTCGCACAATCGCATCGCCGTTCTTGCCCTTGTCGCCATCGCCGGCGACCTTCTGCCCCCACTCTCTTTACCCGGTTCACCGGCGTTGCTCCAGCTTTTACAGTGCCGCTCAACCCCCTTATCTCTCTTTCCCATTCCCTCGCATAGCCTTGCGTCCACGCACCCCATCCGCCCAGATCTGAAGTCTGATCCACCATAAGCCAAGTTCTTTGTGAATCCATTGTGTCATTGGTCAGAATCCTTGGCCACGAGGTTGAAGTTGCTCGGTCGTTCCTAGAGATAAATTTTACTATGCAAAGCTTGAACTCGGCGGCTAGGTCTGTTTTGCTTTTAGTTTAGCCAACATTTTTCATTGTCGTTGTGATAGGGAGTGTTTCTTATCATTATGCTTTGTTTTTTACATTATGTAGTTTCTTGTTTGTTTTTATGTAGTGCAAAATTTTGCATTATTGGTTGTCATAATTAGAATTGAAGCTTTTTGGGACGGAAGGGGTAGATATTTGATATAATAACTATAATGTGTAAATGAAAAAACAACTAATATATAAAATGTGTTTTGTTTAATATTGCTACTACGTACAAAGTATGAAGTATTATTTATTGAAATACCATTATCATTGTGTGAGATGTTGTAAACAATATGTAGTAATAAAGATGTATTCATTTTATTAAATATACTAACAATTCACTTTTTTCTTCATAGAAGTATGTATGTGTGTTTATAATAATTTGAAATAGTATTATTATTTTTATTATTTTTATTATTATTAGAATTTAGGATTGGTAGAGACAAAACCTGTTCTGATACCATGATAGAATTTAGGATTGGGTAGAGATAACTGGATTGGGCAATAAAACACTTGGGTTGAACCACATTAAAAGATTGAATCCAATCGATTAGTTAGTTCAACTCAAAAACTTATATACCGATTATTTTACTCTTGAACTTCCGATGTGGGATGTACTTTTAACATTTATTTTGTTAGATGAAAATACTCCATTTTTATCTTGCTTTTTTCCTAGGTAACATTATTCTTTTTAAAAAAAATTGAAGGCAACAAAAGGAACAATGGCTCCTCTTCCCCATCAAACATTTAATGTACTCGGGGTGACGCCCTAATGATGCTGCAGGGGGCGGTGTTTGACGCTGTTCTTGCATTAAACGCTGGGTTACGCCCCCCAGCATCACCCCATTTCTATTGCCCTTAAACCAAATGAAATTGTAGGTAACTTTCTATTTTAGTCCTTTTTCCTACTAGAAACAAGAGACAAATGTTCGCATCTAAGAAATTAAAATACAAGGAGCCCGGTTCTATGGCCACTGGATTCCAGTGGCCACGGAAGCCATTGCCCCCCTACGGAGCTCCGTTCATAAAATTGATGATTCCTACCTCCCTAACCCCCTAGTAAACCCCCTTCAAGTCCCGACCCAAACTAATCACTCCACCTACGTCAATTGCATCTCGTAAGTATAAAGTCAAAACTTTTAACTTTAAAGTCAATTATACTTACGAGGTGCAATTGACGTAGGTGGGGTGATTAGTTTGGGTCGGGACTTGGCGGAAGGGTTTACCGGGGGGTTAGGAGAGGTAGGAATCATCAATTTTATGAACGGAGCTCCGTAGGGGATAGTGACTTCTGTGGCCACTGGAATCCTGTGGCCATAGAACCGGGCTCAAATACAAGTTAAAACAATAAACACCGAATCTGTCCAAAGAAAGCCGGGTTGACTAGTCACTTGCATTAACATTAATCATTATAATTAGAGAAATTTAAGGAAAGATTTGCACTAATACTCCCAAATGTGACCAATTGTGTAGTATTACTCCAATATTCTCTTTTAAGCACTAAAATTCCCAGAAATCATGATTTCCCCATCAACTTAAATTTGATCCGGCATCCGAAGATTCAAACTCTTGATTGATGTAAACCCGCCGTCCACCACCAGATTCTGTCCGCTGATGTACTTGGCATCGTCTGAGGCCAGAAAAACGGCGGCTTTCGCGACGTCGCCGGGCTCACAGCGAGCCCCCTCCAGCGCCCCGGACTCGTGCAGCATTCCGGCGAGGACCCCATCGTCGGCGCCCGGAAAGTATTCCTTCATTTCCGGGAGGGAGAAGGCCGTCGGAAGGGCAAAAGGGGAAATGCAGTTGATCCTAATCCCGTGCTTGCAGAGCTCGGCCGTGGCGGATCTCACGATTCCGATCACCGCGGACTTCGAGATGCTGTAGGTGTGCTGGGCCAGCCCGCCCATCACACCCGTCACGCTCCCGGTGCAGAGTATGCACCCGGAGCGGCGGGGGATCATGACGCGGGCGGCGTGCTTGATCCCCGCCACCACGCCGCGGGCGTTGACCGACATCACTCGGTCAAAGTCTGCCATGTCGAGGTCAACCACGCTGAGTGGGGTCCGGCACGGAATGCCGGCATTGTTGTACATGATGTCGAGGCGGCCGTGGAGGGACACCGCGAGGTCCACGGCGGAGGAGACGTGCGACTCGTCGGAGACGTCGCATGCCACGAAGGCGGCGTTTTCGCCGAGCTCCGCGGCGGCGTCCCTCCCGGCCTGCTCTTGGATATCGGCAATCACCACTTTGGCGCCGTGGGCGATGAGATTTGCTGCGGTTTCTTTCCCAATGCCACTGGCTGCCCCCGTGATCAGCGCCACCTTCCCTTCCAGCTTCCTCTGCGTTGCCGGGATCGAGAGTTTCCGATCGAATGCTCGAGCAAGAAATGACCTAGAGACGGTCGAGACGTCTCTCGGAATGATGAGCTTGAGCATGTTTTAAATTGCTCCCAGCCTTTCTCAGGGGAAATCCTTGGGAGAAAAGTACCTAAATAGGAGTAAAAGATAGATGAAAGTCATGAAACTACCATCAAGTCCCTAACCCTAGTTAGGCTAAAGTACCCTCAAATCAACTAGGACAAGTGTCTTATAAAGCATGTCATATCCTCTATAGTCTATACCGTTATACATTTTGGAAGCAAATCTCCTTCCTAAACCCATCATGCCCCTGGAAAAAGGCTTCATTGTTATGGGGAGGCAAGGGAAAATATCACTGGGCATCTTGGAATTAAAAAAAAGGCTTATTACCCAAGATTAACTTGTGGTGGACCTATCAAAACAACTCATTTCTTTAGGCAAATTTCATGAGCGCTAGAAAGGTTAGATACCCTAAACATGGAGATATAGACAACATATTCTTATTACTAATCAAGTATTCTTATTGGAATCAGATCAGATCACACCAGAAACAGCTTTAAATATAACTAACTACAATCAAATCAGACCTTAACAAAACCAGATCAAATCAGATCAGACAACACGAGAACAAGCTCATAGGTAGTCCCCAAAAGTAGCTTTCTTCCAATGGAGGAGACTATGTCTGCCTTCCCTTTCCAGAGAAACTGGCCATGCTTTTGGCAATAATACCCCTAAACCCCATGAATTTTAACTTCTTAGGAGGACACTGTTCAGAAAATGTTCATAAGAATCCAACTACACAAGAGACGGATTTGGGGCTAATTTGAGGGAATTAAATTTCAGAAATCTAGAGGAATTGACCTAGCTAGAAGGATAAGTCAAGAAACACATAGAAGAAGCTACCTGGAAAGATCCTCTTCGCGATCTGGTTCACAGGTATGAACAGAGACCTTAGCTCAGCTTAGCTCTCTCTCAAGATGGGAAGAAGATGGCGTCGGCGGCGAGAGTGAGTGACTGAAGGGGAGCTAATAACAAAAAGAGGCGGACTGATCGGACCACATCCCGGAGTTTGACTCACTATTCTTTCTCACTTCCTCACATCACATTTTAACTCCCAAGTAATCCCAATTTAAATAATCCGGGTAACTTGTTTAGAGTTAGGATATTTGATTAAAATTATTTTCAAATTATTTAATATGAAAAATGATTTGAAATTAGAAATTATATATTATATATTTAAAAATTAGATCAAAAAATCTATAAAACTAGCGGTGAAATGACTATATTATATTATCAAATAACTAACAAAAATAGAGAAAGAAAGTAAATAAAATTTGACAATGTGAATAGTAAACAAACAACTTAGTTTGGGACAAAGGAAGCATATCTTATTCTATTAATGTAACGCCCCGAAATCTGGCTTAATATTTTAATTAATTTATAAAATTATTTAATTATTGGGCCGGTCAATACGGAGATTAATTTCTAATATGTCTTGATTAATGGGGTTTTATCCTACGTTATAGAGCTCGCTGTCCTGGACCCGATCGTGTAAGCGGATTGTGAATCGGATTTATTGGGTCCAAGATATAATTGACGAATCAAGTAATTGGAGTTAAACTTATCCAAATTGGTTAGGTAGTGTAAAGTGGACCCTACATATATTTAATTATATATTAAAAGCCTAGGGAGGTTACAGAACCTATCCGCCTAACGCACTCTCTCCCTCCCTCTTCCGTTGCTGTAGGTTTCCGCTGGGAAAGCTGCTGACTAGGGACGTACGTTTCCGCTGGGAAAGCTGCTAACTAGGGACGCCGATCGCAGACGCTGACCGGAGACGTCGAGCAGAGCCACCGCTAGGTTGCCGCCGACGTCCTCTTCTCCTTTTGCCGTCGCGCGCTATCCATCCGTCGAGCCAGGGAGTGCAGCAGCAGTTCTTCTTCCTCGATTAAGTTTCGAATTCGTCAAATTTCGAGGTGATTTGTGGTTTCTATACCTTCTGTTAGCGTTAATTCGTAGATTAGAACTTCCTTAGCGTATAATCTTTCGACTTGAATGAGAATTGTGAATGTTGTGTTGAAATTATGAAATTTGTGTTGGGGCTGTTTTCCGTCATCTCCTCCGGCGACCGCCGGCAACGGCGGTGGCGAGGTGGCCGGAATAGGGCAGCATCTGGATTTGGACAAATTGGATCCAATTGGATCTAATTGGGTCCAATTGGGTTCAATTGGGTCCAAACGGGTTCAATCGGGTTCGATTGGGCTATTTAGATTCAATTGGGTGCAATTGGATGTGATTGGACTATTTTAAGTTAATTGATGTACTGTTCGGGTTGCTGTGAACCACCCAACGGGGCTGTTTGGTCTGGCTTTGGGTTTGGGCAGCCGGGGCGGCTACCGGCGGGGGTGCTGGGGTTGTTCCGGCGACGATGGGGACTGCTCCGGCGGGGGCAGCGGGCCCGAGGATTGATTCCTTAGTCTCGATTCCGCACAGGTAAGTTGGGTTAATTGTAATTCAGGTTGTTGATTATGCATGACGGTAATCGTGGGTCTTCGACCCGGATAGGCTGCTACGTGATTTGTTGTGAATTGTGAACTGAGATTTAAATTAAACTGATCTTATTGGTGAATATTGTGGATTACGAATAATATATTGGTATGTTTGGGAACATGGATTTGGATTTCAAATCCGGATTTGGCTTAAATTCCATGTTTGGGAAACTTAAGCATTTTGAATTTGGATTTGAATCAAATTCTTTACATTCAAAACCAAGCTTAATTTAAAATCCATGCACCTCCCCTTGTCATTTGAAATTCAGGATTTCAAATTTTGGATTTGAAATGCATGAATTAAAATGAAATGCTAGTTGCCAAACACTACCTATGAGAAATAGGCCACCTAGTGTGACTAGGCGGACTTGAATTGGATTGACTGATTGAATTACAACTAGGATGTGGTTAGGAAATTGGCCATTGCGGGGCGTCATCGCACCCCCGGTGGTCTTGGGTTAAAAACGTACGTACGGAAGTCCGCGACCTGTCCTGGCATCGCAGGGACAGGGGCTTCAACCCGCCCAAAGTGAATCTCCTTTGGGTTTCTGAGCTGGCCCTTTTATAGCATCGCTTGGGGTGCCATGACTCAAAGTAGTTGATGTGGAATAAAATAAGGACATGATGTTCAAATGGAAGGTGTTAATATAAATATGTTTATTTAAGCTATTTTCCTCCGTGATCACATGCTGTTGTTGATTGTATGTTAACGTGGTGCTATTCTGTGAGTTAATGCTGGCTTAGGTATATTTTCACTCAGCGTTTTGCTGAGCGTGTAGTCGTTGTTGTTTGACTGCACGCAGGTAGGAACACAAATTTGGATGTGCAACCCGGATGGCAGTGAAGTGGTGGTGTGGCGTGGATGGCTCTTGTTTACTTTAATAATTAAACTACATTATTTAATTTGATTATATGGACTGGTGGACGTTACCTTGGTTTTCGTATGCTTCCGCGACGTTTGGATTTATTTAATTATTCTGATGAATTTGGGTTTAGTTAAAACTCTACAGACGAATTTTATAATTGATTTAATTGTTATTTTAGAAAAGAAAATTTATGCTTGCGAATATCAACTTAGTGACAACCCGATCCGCTAACCCGTTGGTTAGGGTTACGCGGGTTGGGGTGTTACATTTTGGTATCAGAGAATGTGGTTTTAAAAACGATTCTTTGCCAAAATAATTAAACTTATAAAAACTCTTTTTATTTATTTATTTATTTTTTTTAAAAAGTTATCAATTTCAAAAAAAACTATTTTGTTTAAAAACAAAAAAAAATGATTTACCAATTTAAAAAAAAGTGATGTTACGAATTTTGGAAAAAAAAACTATTATTGTATATACATGTGTTGAGCATCCACAGCTTCACTGCATCGCTGCTCCGGGAGGTAACTCTGAATCCTTAATGTTTCTTATGTGATAATTAATTGTTGTCTTTAATATTTAGTTATTTGTTGGTTAATAAGTTAAATAAAGAAATATTTATGTGTAGTGAATTTGGAGGGTGAATCTTAAATTAGGGTTGTATTTGGTTAGAAGGAAACAATGTGGATTTTGATATCTCGCATATCAAAGTCCTAATTTTGGTGTTGGTGAACTTAAAAGGAATTTAATTTTGAAAGCTAGAGATATGAGAAATTTTCAATCTTAATTCACCGCTTTCGAAAACGAGAAAGACGTTATCAAAATCGAAGGAGATGGAGATGGGAAAACTCTGTCTCAACACATCAAAATCCTCTTATCTTTGCACCCAACCTTATGTCTCCTTCCCATAGGGCAACGGGAAATTTGTGTTTCTAGTACGGATCTGGATCATCGACAATGACGGCCGAGGAATATGTTTTCTATTCATAACCCATGCTCAGCGTTTAGTTTCCTATACGTTCCTCTGCAATAAAATTTGGCAAAGCCCTCAGCGGTGGATTGGTCACTGTTTTGCTACTATTCATAATTAGATTTCAAAACTCATATCATCTCCTCTCAAATTTAAAAAAAACTCATGTCTTATCACATCTCCAAAACTCATCAAACGAGCCTAAGTCATAATCCATAAATATCCATGATGACTAGTGCGATCATGTTATATTAATAATTGTGAGAAAAAAATATATTATATTACATGTTGATAACATGTGTAAGAGTTAAAAAAAAACATAGTCACAGTTGAAAGTTTCAATCACCGGAGTCAGATTTAACACGCTGGTAGTTGGTTCATATAAATAATGTAAATATGAAAGGAAAACAAAAGGTGTTATAAAAGAATGTAGATATGAACTTAGCTGCCCGGTGCCAACTTGAGGGAAATGGATAACTCACAATTATCCTCAAAGTTGTTTTTGATTAATTTCAGACCAAATTTGTTGTGCTGAGACTCTCAAAAGATAAAAGATAATTAGTTTTCTCAAAATTGTAGCATCACGCCACCAAAGACTAATTAATGCTTAATATTGAATTACAAGGTGGCTCAATAGTATGGGATGAATCACACAACGTAAATATTCTAGAAGAGAATAACAAGATATGTAATTGATTCGCTAAATTTTATATATTGAAAGAAAAAAACATCTCACAGTTGAAGATTTATAACTACCACCATGTTGTAAAGTGTATGTAAAATCTCATGCCTAGAATGGAATGTTCCCAACAAATAATTGTTGAACGAAGAAAATGAAAACAAATATTATGGATTGAATCATTAGGATTTCATTAGGATTAACTCTAAACCAAAGTATTTTGGTGAATACACATAACTTGAAGCAAATGAAAAAAAGTTATAAATTATAAGCTACTTAATGAACTTACTCAGCTAATAATAAATATCACATTGAGCAGTGGTTCACAAGAAAGAATTTTTGAATAAGACAGTTTTGCAGGTAGTTGCCATATATTTAGGCTATGTGAGAGATTACTATCTAATAAGTTATTTTTAGAAAAATATATATAATAGATAGTGATGTAGACCGACGTTAGATTAAATTTGAAGAAAGTAGCTTCTAAAGGTTACTTTTAAGAAGTCAAAAGTTTTGATAATTATGATACTTTTAGTGAGATTAATTTTCTAACAACTTATTAATTAATACAAAAACAAATTATGTATATGAATCAACTAAACGAGGGTTGCTCAAAACAAAAAAAATATATTGTAAAGGGGTTCCAACTACGCTCTTTTAAATTGGTGATGATAATATTTTAAGTGGTAAGTGACTGTGCAAAAAAAAACTATATAAAATAACTTCAAGTATAATTTTAGGTAAGCTCGAAATTAAATTTGTTCAATCCATGCGAGGAAAGGGTATATTGTAGCACCGTTAGGTAAGGTGTGAAATTGGTGGCCTAGTGGCATCGTTAAAAAAACTTTATCTAGTATTCAATTGAATCGCTGAATACCATAACTATCCCCACTTACTTTATTTATTACACCTCACCCACCTCATTTAATACACTCCATCCATTTTCATTAAGGGTATTATGGTAAACTTTCACCTTTTTTCAACTCTCCTTAAAAATCACCAAAAGTCAAAATGAGAACATCTTAGGAGGACGGAGGGAGTAAATTATTACTCCCTCCGTCATGGAGTATTCGTCCAGTTTTGACTTTTGCAACTGTTCATTTAAACACTTTGATCTTGTAAGCCTAAATATAGTAATGTGTGATCTTGTTTGATTTGTCTTAACATATAGATTATTAATATATAATTTCTATAATTTTTTAATATACAAATTACAAGATAAAATGGATTAAAGAAGTGCATTGGATGGTGTGTAAAAATGAAAGTGGACAAATACTCTGGGACGGAAGTAGTACTTTGTATTCATGATGAGGCTAATCTTGACTTTTTTTGTAATTAATTCAAGACTAATCCGCTCCAAATAAACATTTGGGATTGTTTTTTGGGTCAAATAGCAGGATCGGTCCAAGTCCGGTCCGATATTTATTGGGAGAAGGACCAAAATAGGAGTAAAACATATATCATATCCTAAAAATAAGAGTTCAAACTTAAACTCCCCTAAATAGGAATAAATGACTTAATTAATCAAATCATTTCCACTCTTTCTCCTAATTAGACTGGGGATGATTTGTATTAGGTAATTATGATCATGTACGCATGATTAGGACTCCACTGTGCTTTATATCACCACTCATAATCTGAGCTCCCTCTCATGGTCTCATTTATTCTTTTATATTTTTTTTTGCAATTGCTTAAAAAAAACTGTACGCAGCTATTTTTTTCACAAAAAGGACTGATTTTTTTCAAGTCATTGACACAACCATCACAATCTGCACTTTTGTCTAATGTTTTGAAAACCGGACCGGACGTCGACTCGGACAAAGCACTGGGTCAAGGGTTAACCGGTTGAACCGGGGTCAACTCGGGTCAACGACTCTGTCAAACTATAATTAAAATGCTAATATTTTATATTATACCGTTAGATATGTTTAGTTAAAAAAGTATTTAGCTTGTGTTTTTACTTCTCCTTCTAGTTTAATATCATTGTGTATATATTATTTCACAATTTTTTTCTATTAATTTTATTATTATTAAAAATTAATAGTGAATGTCTGACACATACTTAAATTATAACGTAATACTTATATTTTTTAAAAATAAACAAAAGATAATAAATTCTTATTTACTAGTTACATTTTAGAGAGTAAAATTTATATTTTAGGTGATTAAAATGATTGAAAATATAAAAAAGCAACATATTAAATTATAATTAATAATTTAAAGATAAAAGATAATACATTAAGTATAGATTATTTATAGTTTTTTTAAGATAAAAAATAAATAATACTAATTATATTTAAGTTTGAACTACTTTAAAAATCAACAATATAACTATATTATACTCCGTATAAACATAGGTCTTTTTTAAGTAATTTGAATTTTTTTTTTAAATTACTCTCTAAATAGTTTAAGAAGCTAATATATAGTTATACTAGTTTTTTACCCCGTGCTTCGCACGGGCTCGTATAATCTCACGTAAAATATATCTATAAATTCAAAATTTTTTTAAATGAATATATGATTCATAAATTTTACGTATACATTTTTCACTATATCTTAAGGTGTGTATGTAAGTAAGGAGAGTTTTAATAAAAAGAAAAAATAGTACATAGTTCAAAAGGATGGAGATCCTCAACAAATCCCCTCAAAGGAGAAAGAAGCAAAAGTAAAGATTGAAAACCTTAAAAACAGTATAAGAGTATCAACATCCCAAACCAGTCGTAGTGCAGGCTAACCAACCTACCGAACACGAAATGTTAAAAATGAAGTCAAGTTTTCTTGCATTAGGAGTCTCGAGTATTACCACCAGATAAAGAATATGAGGGAAAAGCTCAGCACCAAATAAACACTCCATCTCCTTCAATAAAGAATAAGAGGGAAAATCTGCAGCATCTTGTAAATGTTATCCTTTCAAGCTATTGCCAAAACTGCCATCATAAACAATTTCTAATGTGGACTAAGTTGCAATCTAAAACTCTATGCAAAGTAGTACGTATAGTAGCCAATAAGTTGCTGATAGGAATAGGCAAGTAAGAAAGACAGAATTGGTTAACCGTAATGTGTAGCCACAAATCCAAGAATAAAATAGTCTCAAGGCTACATTGAATAAGGTATTGCCATTAGCTCTAATGTGTAGCCACATACCAGCATAAAAAACCCACACACAGCCACACAGGAAATGGTAATTTAAGCTCACTGCAATATCATCATGGCAGAGCAGTAGTATAATCAGAAGCTAACTCAAAGCAATATACTACTCTGTAATAATCTATTAAGAGGTAACTCAAAGAAATATTGTATCAATCCAAATGCAACAAACACATTAAAAAGAATAACGAACTTCATATATATTTTATTTAATTATAGATCAAAGATTAAAAATAGTTAACCGGAAAAAGTCAAAACTGAACAAATACTCAGGGACGAAGGTAGTAGAAAAGAAATGAAGTTGGTTAAAATGGCATTAAAAAATCATATCATAAATGAGTAGTAATCAACTTTTAATATAACTAAAATGGCCACAAAAGTAATTTTATAATTTCAGTTGGAAAGTGCTACTTATCTCAAATACATAATGTACAACTAACTTAAACAAAATAATGAATATATATTTAATGTGCTGTAATTAACTATACTCCATTTTAAACCACTCTCTCATAGTGCTGATACTGGTGCAGTAGAGAAAAAAACAGTGTTGCAATAAGCTGCTCAATACATAAGAACTTAGATCATTACAAACACATTAGTATCTTAATATGTACAAACTTAAAATACCCCCATTTTCTCCTCTATGTGGCATTCAAGCTAAGACAACGGCAGACTACCCTTTTTCTTCTTAGCCTACTTAGCAAAAATAATGAACTTCATTCAACCAGTTTTTATATATCTTTGACAGGGAACATATGATTTTTCTATGCAGTGTTTAAATTGATCTTTAGAAAATTTACAAAACTTTGAAGAGATCCATCATCATCTCAAGATATTAGACACTCAAAGAATTGAACAATGAATATATCGAATATTAACATGTAGAACAAAACTTAGCCATTATATGTAAATATGAAAAAAAGTTATAAAAACAAATGATTGGTAGCCCATACCTTGGTATATGGTGCTGATGTGCTTTGACGGGGTTGATTTAGGATCCGGTCATTCTCGCTACATCTCTTTTGTAGATGCCTTTATAATGTGATAATATCTAGGGGAAATTTCTGCTATATATGTCGGGAGGAGTAAAAGCAGGGATAAGAAGTATGCATTTTGTTAGTCATGGCCATGTGACCGTGTTTGATAGAAAAATCAGCACTGATGACAACATAAACAAAGTGAGCACTTCCAAAGATGCACTGAGCCAACCTATTTTTACATAATCATCTAAGATCACAGAAGCAGTGCACCACAGACGCATGTAAGCAGTGATGAAAGCCGTCCTTGTACTATAGGTTAGCTCTGATGCTTAGACAATGGAAACAAACATTAGCTGGTGCAGTGTTTATATTGTCAAAGTATGCATTTAGGCAAAATATATACCTAAATTGAGACTAAAATAGCCGCATTATCTGGACTAAAAACCTAAATGGTGTGGTCAAAGTATACATTTAGTCAAAAAACTGGTTGCTATTCGTGAAAATATTAAAATTTGAAACCTTACCGGAAAGGTTGAAGTAGGTGCTTGCAATGACTCTTATATAGATTGGGAGGACTTGTTTGGTCCTGTAGTTTGAGAAATAAAAGAGGAGCAATGACTAAAATAAGAAGAAAAATACTTTGTACTTGAAAAGGTATACCATTAGTTGAGTCAATTTGCAGTGAGGATACACCTACTACTAAGTGTATTCCATAGAAATGATGGAATTGAGAGGATGCAGACGTAAATTTAACTAAAGAGTTGTTCACCTCATCAGAAATACCTTCATTGGATAAGATGAGAATGAGACCCATATCTCTGTCTTTGTCCTTAAGATAGTTCAGAAGTTCAAGAAGAATCAAATGAGGCAAACCTTCGGAGAGACATATCTGTCATTGAGCAGGACTCTTGTAAACCTTGACACGTTTCTGTAAGAATCTTCTTGTCGAGCAAGGCCATCTAAATTACCTAAAAATCACATAAAACTCAACACCTTCAGAATCGTTGTACCTAAAATGTATCCAAGTCATTTTTCCCCAGTTTGATTTCAAAGAACCTCTATGCAGATACCCTCCATAAAGATTCAAACCGGTTAAATTTTATCTTATGAGCATTACGCGAACCAATGTCATCAGACTATAAAACTCTAACCAAAATTGGAGGATTTTTCAAGGAAGTGAAGTTATAATAATTTACAGATCATGGATTATGTAAATTATATCAAAGGCCAAAAGAATACCTGCCAGACAAAGCAGAAAGCGAGGGAGAAGGCTGAATAAGTTGAGCAAAGTTGTGATTGCATCTTTCAATGAAAAGTGTATAAACCAGAGAGCCGTGTAAGTTACTATTGCATCGCTGGTAGATTCACACTGTGAACAGTGTCTCGAAATTCCAATTTCATCCAAAAGCCACGAATCTTTGTTTGGATTGATCAACAAACTTTAGAAGGTGATTAGGCCTAGCAAGTCGCTCAAAATACCCAAGAATTGGCCTTCAATTTTGTAAAAACCCAGATGAAATTGTACCTGCGAAGTATGAAGATGAACAGTGAGTGCACGATTTGAATCTGCAATTCACCACGATTCAGCCCCAATTCTTCAGCGAAAAATTGAGATTATGAAAGAGCTTCTAATTTCGCTCCAAGATAAACAAAAATCATAAAAAATGATCCACATATTCAAGAGGAATGGCAAATCTAAGGGAGTCGCACAATGTTACGGCGTCTCAAACCCTAGAGAGAGAAAGTCTCGCCTTTCTCAATGTCTCCCAGAGTTTCAGGTTAATGGTTGGTGAGGAAGAGTTTTCTGCTGGTAAAGAAATGGGAAGTTGATCGATTGGTGGCAACAACAGATTTGGAGAAATGGGAAGATGAACGACAAATGGAAGGAAAAAGAGAATTTATGTGAATGAGAAAATGTCCAAAATAAGCTTAAAATGTCCTGTGTGGCGTCCTACGTGTAATGACACATGGCAACAGGCAAAGAACCCTACTTTATATATATATACACTAGTATTTTCACCCGTGCGACGCACGGGGTTAAACAAAATTTTTGTCGATTTCGATTTTTTTCAGTGTAATATATTCTCCGGAATCAAGTAAATATATTTCTAACACAATTTTTAATCAATGCACAACGACAACATTAGAATAAATCATATTTGAGGAAATGAAAGTGTACTCGAAAAAACCTTATTTAATTCCAATTTTTTGAAAGACTTTAGGGTGCACAACGTTTTTGGTATGGTTGTATGAAAAATTCATTACCATTCAACAAACTTGAGTGCAGGTGCTAATAGTGCACTATCCTAAAAAAATTCATGTTCTCTAATAGGTTCGGATAAGTGAAGTCCACTATAACTTTTGAGTGGATAACTTATTTCAAGAATGCAGAAGGATTTAATTTCAATGTCAGCAGTTCCATCGATCACTTGTCTAAGTTTTCCATCTTTGACTTTGATATCCAATCAGAAAAAGCTTATGTGTCCTTGTCTGTGTAAGAGAGTGTAGATTAATGCAATCTCATATTTTTGATCAACGTATAAAATTTACAATACAACTACATTTCTGAGGATTTGATGGTAGCATCTATAATTTCTTCTCTCAAAGCTATGAGTAAAACTGAAAGAATTTGGATAAATCTTCTTTGAGTACAAATGTTTTCCCTGTGAATGGTTTATTTATGAATTTATTATTAGAGAACCTCATTACATCTCTCATTGTGTAATCCAATGTCTCAAAAGAAAATATATGCATCGTAGATGATAAATCTCATATGATTATACTTACTTGTTGGATTAGGTCTCGAAAGCCTGAGGTAACAAATAACAGTGTTTTACTCGTGAGCCAATCGTGGTTTCCCTATTTTTTAGAGCTGAGAGGAGGGGGATCCGTTTTCGTTACGATGTTACATCAACCTACGCTGTAAGTCCTGTTGGAATGCATTTGACCTTAGAGAAGCAGACAATGACTTCTAGAGAAATATTTTTCCAGTTCCACCGTAATCATGGACAAAAAAGAACTCCCTCTTTCAGCTATCACGACTTCCATTATTTCATTAGATATATTCGACTAATCTTCATTCATCGTAGATAAATATCTTCTAAGATTAAATGACAACTTTTCTTAGTCATAGTTCAACTTCTCTATCAAAAAACTATTTTGATATCTATTAAGTTGATTGTCATCTCCAAATGGCATGCACTTGAATTCCTTTAAAGGTCGTCCATTTCAATTAAGCAACTTTTCAATCTCAATTAGACATAAATTCTTTAGGTCTTCTCATGAGATTATAAGCTCTGCAAAAAAAGAATTATTTGTTTCTATGCAGTGCTCAATTAAAGAGTTTTGTTTTTATATAATGCGTTTCAGATGGATTAATACATTAAAAAACTATCTTTATATTCAAGTACCTTGATTCCAAAATATTCTTATTCGATCAAATAAAATTCCATTCACCAAGAGTTCCTATAATTTTTTCAAAACAATTTATCGGTGACTCATGGTACGTGGACAAACAGCATTTTAGCATATTCCTAAATCCTAACTTAGCAATCTCTTTTATACCTTCAATAAGTTCTTTATCATCGATTAATAACCTCAATGCTTCACATGCTACCTCAAATACGCTATGTAGAACATTGTTAACTCTCATCAAGCTTTAATAGCTTGTACATCCTCGCTGGACAGTTAATAGTACAACTCTCTGGTTTTCGTAAGCACGTATTGTAGTCTGCCTATTGATGACCTTTGTTACATCGGAACCATTTCCGCACTTTAATTTATGATTGTACACACAAAAATTGGGAAATTCTTTGCATACATCAAATTTTATCCCACATTATATTGTGTATTGGAAATCATCCAAGCTTCAAACATTGAAGCTTTGTCAACATTTTCTTTGACAATATCTTTTAGCTTTTTTTATCTCTAAAGTTTACAAATTTTCTTACATTGTTTATAATATCTTATACATAGAGTTAGTTAATACACAGATAATTGTTTTATTATCATTTTCAAAGAAATTAAAACATGTGTTATAGAAGATAGATCCATATGTTTCTTATGCACTTAAAAGCATGATGAATTGTGTAATTATTCCCGGATCGGAGCACTGTATAGATTTTTTTGGGAAAACATTACTGGAAAAATTAAATATTCAATTCAGAATAATAAAAATACCATTTGTCACATCATAGAGTACATTCTTTCTCGAACATGTTCGATGATGCAAGGTTATAGTCGATGACGACCTCTCTCTTTCTGTATGTGTAATAACCATCATATGTACTGCAAAAGCAATACATATGTACATGTTTGTTTACTACCTACCAAAATAGAACCTAATCCCACTGAACACTGCCTGGGAAGGAGGATTAAAATTTACTCTGTAAAAAAATAGATCTACGGTAAAAAAAATTCCCAAACTTCTCAATCGCCTCCTACGGACCAAAATCAAAGCAATGAAGTTTCCTTTGATTTTGAAGAATATGAATTTGATATTTCAATATTCTTATTAATATACAACAACAACCCAGTTGAATCTTACTACAGTAGGGTCTAGATATTATTCTTATTAATATAATGTTAATTATTGTTAAATAAATTAATGAATAGACTTTATTTTATTATAACACAATGACCCATTTTCTACCTGTCGTACACGGCCCCTCATTTCTTAGAGACAACCCTGAATATTACTTATTTATTTTATTTTGACATAAATGTCAAAATAGACATGTTTTTTTATTTTCAAGAAATTAATACTAATTACACTTATAATAGTTAATATTATACCATAAATATTTTGATTAGGAACACGAGTTAATAATTAATTTCTTACACATAAATACTCACATACTAAGTCATCATCATATTAAAATTTATTAATGAAAAATAGTAATTTTTTGGAACATATCTATAAATTTTTACAAAGTTAGTAATAGAAAATAATAATTTAAAAATGGAAAATACTAATTTTAAAATGGAACATACTTGTTATTTGACTTAGAATTTTTTTTAATATATATGATATACAATTATTGCTCTATGAAATAAGCATGCCCATAAAAATCCGTTTTCTTTTATATATTTGTTTCTCTTTTTTCAAAGTTGGAATATCTCTCTAATTAGTATTAATTCAAAGTAAAAAAATATTCATATGTAATTTCTTTTAGTCTTACCAATCTATCGGTTTTTAGAATAAATTTATTTATTTTGATTATTGTTTTTGAATATGAGTTCTTTTTTCAATTTCAAAACATATTATTTAATTTAAATATTTTCCAGCAATGAATTAAGATATAAAAGTTTTTAAACGCGATTATGTTGAGAAATTTGTGTGTAAAAAATACGAAATTTAATTTCCATTGAATAAGTTTTTTTTGTTAACTAATTCCTTAAATATAACTTGATGACATGGCATTCTGACATGTTAAAAAAATTGTCTAATAAACGCGCCACATGTCACAATTCTAGAAGCCCAACTCTCAAATTTTATATATAAAGATATATATATAAATGGGAATTTATATATATAAGGCATTGTGGCCAGGGTTCGAATCTTGCAATGGGAATTTTTAATCAAATTAAGGCATTTTGTTTAAAACCGGGAACCGGCTGGGCCGATCTGGGTCATCCGGTCTGCCGGTTCTTCCAGTTAATACTGCAAAATTTCGTACAGCATAAAGATAAACACGACCCTGTATAATGTCAAAAAAAGTTTCAATGACAATCAATAATGCAAAATTTTGCACTACATAAAAACAAACAAGAAACTTCATAATGTAAAAAACTATTGGGAATTGTAATTGAACCCCAAACTATAGTGAAAAGAGTTACAGAATATATATAGATCTAACTATAAGACAAATTACATAATGTCCCAGAATTAATATAAATTATATATTTTGTCTAACATCCCCCTCAAGCTGAGTCTGGCAGAAGCTAGAGGAAGCTTGGATATCAATGTCTGGAAGCGTTGAGAGGTTAATGGCTTTGTCAAAAAATCGGCAAGTTGATCTTCAGAGGGAACATGCTGAACAACCATAGAACCATCAATAACCTGTTCACGAACAAAGTGACAATCCGTGCCAACATGCTTCATACGTTTATGAAAAACCGGATTCTTTGTTAGGCAAATGGCGGACTGGTTATCACAGAATAAGACAGGTGGCGGTGTGGCAATATGTAAATCAGTCAAAATATAAGTCAACCACATAACCTCAGATGCTGCCGCCGATAGTGCCCTATATTCTGCCTCAGTCGACGACTTTGAGACACGTGTCTGTTTCTCGGTACTCCAAGACACTAAATTATTTCCAAGATAGATAAGATAGCCTGTGGTGGAGCGGCTATCAACAGGATCATTCGCCCAGTCAGAGTCAGAATAAACACGGAGACGTAAATCCCCCCTGCGAAAAATGATGCCAGTGGTGAGAGAGCCTTTGACATACCGGAGAATACGTTTGAGAGTATGAAAATCTTGCTCTGTGGGACTATGC
>OOIL02000116.1:223876-247980 GCA_900332095.2 Cuscuta campestris
CGACCATTTTTCATATTCCGGATTGGGACTGAGCGTGACCTTGCCTTCTTTATCAACGGCAGAGACAGTAGATGAAGGAGAAGGGCGGCTTCCATCCACATAGGGCAAAAGTCGGTGTGCAGTCAGATTGGCAGAGACAGAGGAGAACCAGGATGGGAAATTTTTATCATCAAGTTTCTCCGGAGTCAATGAATGAAGGTTTTTGATGAATAGCTTCAATCCCGTAGGTAAATCGGCAAGAGGATCAGATTTGGCCATGGGTAAATTAAGCAGCTTCCGGCAAATCGGTGGTATTCAATTTGTGTTGATAAGATTTAGTAATTGTTGTGTTTTTGCAATTGGTAGTGGACCAATGATTGGCACGGCACAATCCACAGAGAAAGAAAAGATTTTTTTTTTGTTTAACACAATCGCAAGGGAGAAAAAAAAATTGTGCGTTCTGGAACACTGCTAAGAAGAGGAAGACGAAAGACTTAGAGTTTGAGGAACCCTTACTCTGATACCATATTGGGAATTGTAATTGAACCCCAAACTATAGTGAAAAGAGTTACAGAATATATATAGATCTAACTATAAGACAAATTACATAATGACCCAGAATTAATATAAATTATATATTTTGTCTAACAAAAACAAAGCATAATGAGAAGAAACACTCCCTATCACAACGACAATGAAAAATGTTGGCGAAACTAAAAGCAAAACAGACCTAGCCGTCGAGTTCAAGCTTTGCATAGTAAAATTTGTCTCTAGGAGCAACCGAGCAACTTCAACCTCGGGGCCAAGGATTCTGACCAATGACACAATGGATTCACAAAGAACTTGGCTTATGGTGGATCAGACTTCAGATCTGGGCGGATGGGGTGTGTGGACGCATGGCTATGCGGGGGAATGGGAAAGAGAGAGAAGGGGGTTGAGCGGCACTGTAAAAGCTGGAGCAACGCCGGTGAACCAGGTAAAGAGAGTGGTGGCAGGTCACCGGCGATGGCAACGAGGGCAAGAACGGCGATGCGATTGTGCGAAGAAAGAGAGAGAAAGGGGGAGGCTATAGGGCATTTTTACTTTATGCCGTTAGAAGTAATTGAAACAAAATGCAATTAATTATTCCTATTTAGAAGAGTTTAAATTTAAGCTCTTATTTTGAAGATATGACACATGTTTTACTCTTATTTAGGAAAATTTCTTAAATTAATACCATGGGATGACCCAGAAATGCTCCGGTATCCCGTTCATAAAATTGACGGTTCTAACCCCTCCTAACCCTCCCACCCCGCCCCAACCTGAACACACTCCACCCCTTCAATTGCACCTCCAAGTTAATTTTGATTTTAGAGTCAAATTTTAATTTTGACTTTGCAGTCAATATTTCACTCCAAAGTCAAAATTAACTTGGAGGTGCAATTAAAGGAGGTAAGGAGTGTGTTCGGATTGGGGCGGGGTGAGGGGTTTACCGAGGGAGTTAGAAAGAGTAAGAACCATCTATTTTACGAACAGGACACCAGAGCACCCTAGTATGACTATTAAAAATATTCAACAATTTCACACGTACCAAGAAAAAAACAGCAAAAGAATCACAGCCAATTCAGCAATATGGTTTTGGAGTATAATTTGGTGACACACAATGACTTAGGAGTTCATAATAAGTCCATTTTTTCAGAACATGGCACAAGGAAATTTTCCGCCATTTGAACAACTTCACACACAAAACCGTGCTACTCCGAGTAATTACATATTCCTATAGGCCACATTTCAATCAAAACCCATGAGATGTGCCTATGATTAATCTTTTAGAAATGCCTTAAAATGATATCTTATGAGCACGAATACAAAAGTTTCTCGTCAAGAGATTGATGAATTCTTGGCGTAAAGCTTTATGCTCCACTCTGCATCGTGAATTGAGGTACTCGGCCTAGTGGAATAATGAGATCCCTCATGATCTTGTACTCTTCAGCACTTACACCAGCTTCTTCTTGAACCTATTTGTGAACAAAAAACCAAATCTAGAAAATGAGTAAACCATAATATTCACTTTTTCAAAAAAACTTACAATTCAACAAATGCACATTGTAAACATAAAACTTCAACTTTGGTTCTATGCCACGCCAATGTGAATTCGGGTTTGATTGAATAATGATGTAGCAAAAGTTGTTAGAACTTAGACAGTTGTTAAGGTGGTGGCAGTGGGGGAGGGGGGATCATGATCACCATCCAGGCAACCTTTTACAACAGTGGAGACCTTAAGAGACAGTTGGATATATATGATGCAATTAACATATGGGCAGTAGATGCCGAACAGGAAAAGAAACAAGCAACTTACTACATCGCTACAAAACTTTTACCTTCGGAAGCAGGAATCTCATCTCTGTCATAAATGAATTAAGCACAGGAATCCTAGATACAGAGAGAGCATCAAGAAACAGAAGAACAATCAACTGCCACTGCTTCATTCTGAATGGGGGTAGCGGTTCCACAAAAGACATGGTATCAATCAACTTATCCTGGACATATATGCAAAGGAGACAATACAAAACATATCAGAATTCCAAGTCAATGGCACAAGAACCAATTTAGTCCCTGACTCTTTGTTTGTCATACGCACACATGAATCGGAAGAACACGTAAATAAATGAATTGGAGTGTAATAAATAAAAAACTAATTAATTGTATAAAAAATCAATAAATTAATGTTTCAATACAACAAAGAAAGCAATGGATCATTATTCAAACCCTCCCAATTGCTCCACCTTCTTGAAGTTGAAGGGAGTGGGAGTGAATTTCTAGAGCTGAAAATCAGTACCATTTCCTTTTCCAAGGTTGATATCGGTATACGGAGCCTAAGATCAGCCACCACGCCAGGCAAGGCCCGTGAGAGACAGCCAGCAAGAGTTTGCCTAATTTCAATTGAGCGTCCATCTGAGAGTACAATCTTGCATGGATATTCTTGCCCGTTAATAGATGAATATTCTTCATGGTCACTTTCATCACGCCCATATATAAAGGCCAAGGATGATGATGATATCCATGCAAAGAGTGCCATAAACATTGTTGAAAATGGTGACAACTGAAATGAATCATATATCATGCATAAGATATCAAATAAAAAGAAAACACCTTCCAGATCAAAGAAGTGTTGTAGCTATGAAAAAGAAAATGGAAATAGAGAAAACCAATTTTGAAAATCAGCTTACAGACAAACTAAACCCGTCTGGTGGAATGTCATAAAGAGAATCTTTAGATTCAAACAAATCATAATTTGGCATCCCTGGCTTTGTTGGCCATTTTTGCAAATGTGGCTCTACATCAAGCGTCCCATCATCCTCCCCAGAATCCACTTCATCCATTTCTTGTGGTGGTGGCATTATAATAATCCCAGCTTCAGATACTATACAATGTTGGGAGTAAGAGCTCAATGCATAAATTAATACTGGTGACGTAACTTACTTTCGCAAAAAAAAAAAAACAATCAGGAGTAAACTCCAAAAATCTCACATAAGAACCAATGAAGCCTTACCAGCAGATGAGACATCACAGCCTGAGACAACAGCTTCTGCTGCTTCACTCAATGCTGCTGCACAGGCTTCTGCAGATGCAAAGCGATATGAATCGTCATCCTTCTCCGTACTTGTTGACTCTAGTTCCCCAGACACACTTTGGAGATTCTTTGGTTCTCCAGAATCGCTGAGAATGATTCTTCTGCTACTAAGATCAGTCTTCTCGTCTGCCCAAGTTACTGAACGGGTTTCTTTCTTGGCATACGATGGCTTCAGAGAAGATTTTAATGTAGTATTTGATACATCATTATTTCCACCATCCGATGTATTTCCTGTGCTGATTCCATCCACATTGAGACTATTGTTGGAAGGATGTGTAGATGCCTCTGTAATGTTGTTCTCATTCTTGAAAGTCCTACCATTCCTTTTGGTAGACTGCTCTGGTTCATCAATCTTGTTATGGATTTGCAAACAACCGACCTGTTTTTCTAATGCAGCAATTTGATCATCTTTGTTCCCATGCCTTCTTATTTCACTTGGTTCAGTGGCAGAATCATTCAAAAGAGTTGTTGAAGTACTTGGTAACTTTGAAATGCTATACTCATCGTCAGTAATTATGCAACTGGTGAAATCTGCCTCACTAAATAACACAGTTTTCTTCTTATTGAGCTGGCTATGCTGAGACTTAGATCCTGCCAAATCCAATTAAAGCTGGCAGCTAAAAAATTGATTTAGATAAGCTACAATTTAAGTACCATAACCACAGAAGAAAATCGTTGCCATAAATAGGAAAGGTGCAATTGGAGAAAGATTAAAGATTCATGAAAAGTTCACTACATGTTATAACAGTTCTCACATCCTGATGTGTTGTACCTCTTTTGGGGGGCTTCAATTGTGGCTTGAGAGTCTTGTCTGATTGTGGAACATAGCCTTCAATTGCATTGGATGGACCAATCCACTCTTCAAGAGAAACTTCTCCACCCTTCACTTCTACTTTCTCCTGAATCTTTAATTCAAATAACCCTAAATCTCCCTTTCTTCCGAGATCCACCTGAGCGTCCAAACCAGGTTGCTCAAAAGCCTGCAAGACTTCATTAAGTTTAGAAGGGTTGAGATAGGAAGTTCGCTCTTCTGGCAAGCCACTGGAAAATGCTCGACTATTCACAACACATTTTGTTGAGCAGTACATGTAGGCTTCACGTAGATCATATACTTTATGCTCCTTCCTCGAAATGTGATAACGACCCTTGTGAGGCCTATCAGAAGGTAAAAAGTTGCTGCATAAAGGATATCCACACATATTTGCTATAGCTCTTTCAGTCACAACATCTTGGTAATCACTATGAGACATCAAAGATCCAGCAGCAAAGAGTTTACTCTCATCTTGAATGCCATCCAGAAGACAAAGTTGCAGCTTGTGAACTGCATCTTTAACAGTAGTGGCTTTTGCCTTAGCCATTGCTGAAGGCTCACTCAAGTTTAAACCTGGAATTGTTCTTCAGTCAATAGAGCAGGCTTACACTGATATTCTTTATTCACAGGTTCCAAAGATCGTTTGCAGCACTGCAATGTGTTTGAGTTAGATGCTTATGATCAAAGGATGGTTTGAAACTAATAAAGAAAAACAACCATGATCACAAGTGGTAAACAGATACAGCTCATAAATATGGCAAATGACACATAGGATATACACCGTTCAAGGTACATAGAAAATGATAGTCATATAGTTGTAGTTGGTTTTCATATGGTAATTACAGCACTTGATAATTACCTAATTAGAAAAAGGGGAGTGTTATTGCAACTCCCCAAATTACTTGAGGCACTCCCTCGCCATTTAACTTCCATAATCACCATCCATTATATATTCAATCAAATTCTTATGCTACACACAATCACAAATAATGATAAGTTCCAAACATATACTTCCTTAATCCCAAAATTAAGCCCTCATTTTCAAGAAAATAAGGGTTTGATTCCTACTATTTCTCTCTTGCTTTTAGGGTGATTTCTTTAAAATAGACTAGACTCGTACCCGTGCGTTGCACGGCCTGGAAAATATTTTTAAAATTTAAGTACTTTAAAAAAAATTATTTATTGAAATAAAAAAGAAAGTGAAAACCAAAAAAAGAATAAAAAAACATCTATTCCACCCTTAATATCAATATTTGGTCATCTTAACTATGAAAAGTCAATTCCATCAAAACCTGCAATACATAATAACCAATTTAAAACACTCCATAGATAAAGAAACCCCCCCCCCCGGCAGTTTTGCGTGTATAGTTCATTCCTCGAAACCCAAAATGAATTCCACGAATTAACACATGCACTAAGTGGGAACAAAAAATCACCAAATTGAGGCATTGCTCCGGTAAAAAAACAAAGCAACAATGGTCTTAAGCTCTTTAATGTTGTTGGTCAACTTTAACCAAAGAGTATAGATGTGTCAATACCTCCCAATCTGGCCAAATAAAGAATTATTGGTTATGAATAAATCAACGAATACATTGCCAAGCTCAATAACAAAGCAGCACCATATTAAAATTTTGCATTGGAAGTCAGAGACTATTAACTCTATGCACCTGATTCTTCTTACGGATGAGATGGCCGGCCGCTAAAGTCAAAGACAAAAAGACGGACAATTGAGGCGGACTCTGGTCGAAGAGGAGAGCAGCGGACAATTGAGAAGATGAAAACAGGAGGCGGACAGAAACCCTAATTAAAGAGCACTTTTCATCAAATTAGGCGGAAACACTGTTTGCAATTGGCGAATTTTACTGTTCCAATTTGGCTCTCATTTGTATAGATAGAGATCAGTAAAAGTACTATTGGGTTTCAAGTTTTTTTTTGTTTTGAAATAGGTGGTGTAGACTCGTGGATGTTTCAAACAAAACTTCAAACTTTAGGTCATAGATATAAATTGTATAAGAACATCTACAAATTGTGTTTCATGTCCAGATAATAGACCCGATACATACATAGATATAATTTCTGATTGAGAATATTTGATAAGGTTCGAAATTGAAGCAGCGAAGACAAAGGATATGGAGAGTAGAGAAATACATACCTGAGAGAGGACGATGGATATGGACGAAGTGGGTATTGTTACGGCGGAGACGCCAGCCCAGAAGGGCGGTGCGGATTGAGGTGGAAAAATACTCCGTATCAATATATACTCCGTTCTAACTTTCCTTTGATTCGAGTAAATTATACTTCCTCCTCCCATTTTTATTACACTTTTATTTTCTCTCTTTTTTATAACTTTTGTTTATTTGTCTGTTTTTATTGATTATTTGATAAAATAAAATATTTTTTTCATTTATTCATGTACTAATTTATAAACAAAATAATTTAAAAACCGTGGATTTTACCTCGTAATTTTTATTTTGTAATCAAAATAGGGATGAGGAGAATATTTGGAACTAATTATTTCATTTCTAAAATGTTACTTGATGAGTTTTTAATAAATGAGAAAATGAAAATCTCGAGCCGAAGCAAATATTAAAATGCGCAAATTATATTATACACTCGATTGTATAGTTCTTCCCGTAGAGCCAGCTTAAAATCGCGTTTGAGGAAGAAGAGCCTATCAGAAATTTGCTAGAAGGTGCGCGATTTAGGCTATGAAGATGATGATGATGTGCGGATCGGTTCTTCGCGTTTTGACTATGAAGATTAATTATATTATATTTTTCAAATGTGAAATGAATGAACTGTACTTACTTAAGAATGAGCACTATGTTATTTGAAAATGATTATCACATTATTCGTAAATAAATACTACGTAGATATACATAAGATATACATTGTCTTGCGAGTCTGTAAAACACATGATGTCAAATTTTGATGATAAAATAGATTTATCGTATGAAATAACATTCTCTTCCCAGTCCATGTACTTCCCTTGAATTATGGAGTGTGCTTGATTTAATCCAAAGTGATCCCAAAATCAACGACGATTCAAATAAAAATAAGCCTAAGTGTTACACATGACTAACAAGTTTTTAAAAATTACGCGACGATGAATTTCAATATTATGACCTCATAGTAAAAAGGCCTAGTCAAATGCAAATGAACCACCCAATCAAGTGACAAAAGAATCTTTGTTTGACCATTGTTACCTTTCCCATAAGATGGGGGTTGTGGATATGAACCCAACCAAAGGGATGTTCAAATGGATTTACATTTTGTACAATTTATGGCAATTTAGAGCTCTTCCACTCTTCATCTCATAATTTTTCTCATTCATTCCCAAGGAATTCAAATTCACTCACACTATGGCTAATTGATGACAAGAACACAAAACACCTCAATGTGGAAAATAAGAGTGCCTATTCTTCACCATTTTTCTCTCTATATTATATACTACCAAGTACCAACCTTATACAAATGAATCAATACACCATTTTTACTACTACCACTATTATTATTATTATTATTACTAATGGAGTAATATTTATTTGTATTATTATTATCAATACTGCAGAGCACGTATTATTTATATCGAAAAGTACTGTGCAAAGTAGCGTGTCCAAAATGGCGGGAGGGAGTCATGCTTCGCCAATCCTTTTGCTCTCTGATCGTGAATCCGGGTTGTCACTCTTGTCATAGTTCTCCATATGGGATTCACTCTCTGTGCCTCGAATCCTTCGTTGCCTTCGGTCCTGGAGAATTTTGAGAGGAAAAAATAGCCAAACATATCTAAATGCCAAAAGCAACAAATCATGAAAAATACAATTGGTGGATGACTACTTGTCCATTTTTTGGACCTCTATAAAATATGGCAAAAAATTAGAGAGGAACTTTCGGAAGATTTACAAAAATTTTAGATATTTACAAAAATTTGTTGCTAGTGACTACTCACTAGCACTATGTTTGGTTCAAGAAATTTAAGAGAAAAGAAAAGAAAATGGTATGGAAAATACTGTTTCTTGTTTGGTTAGAGAGGAATAGAAAAGAAACGTGGAAGGAAAAGAAAAATCGAATAAAAAATAAACTAAGAAGACAATGAATTTCCTTCTATTTTGGTGAGGAAAAGGAAAGAAACCTTTTTTTTCTTTTCCTTTCCTTCTTATTTCCTTGAACCAAACATAGCGTATGTTTCTCTCCTTTTTCCTCACCAAATCAGATGGAAACTTCTTTCCCCCCTTCTAGTTTATTTCCTTCCCACTTTTCTTTTCTTCTCCTCTCTAATCAAAGAAAAAAAATTGTTTTCCATTTCATTTCTTTTCTTCTCTATCAAATTCTTAGAACCAAACATAGTCTTAAACAAACTAGGAAATTGATTGTAGCGAGTGAGTATTATACATGACACAAATTGGGAACTCACCTCTCTTGGGATGGGGTATTCCTCGGATTCAAGCATGCGTGTAACTTGGCTCATCTTGGGCCTCTTCTCGGAATCCGGATCCACACATCTCAAAGCAGTCAAAAGGGTCCGCTTGAGAGCTCGGGTTGATGGCCGTGAACGAATATTTGGATCCACAACCTCCTCCGACCGTCGGTTTCCAACCATCATTTTCAACCAGTCCACAAGATTCACCTGAATATTCACAAAAAACAGTGCCCATTCCATGGGAGTGTGAGACTGGTAATCTTAAGAGCACTTTTAACAGTGTACAGACTACATATGAGAACCACAGTAGTATAAACTAATGGTCTGTTTGGACCCGGAAAAATCAATTTTAGCTATTTCATCTAACCCTTTTTATTCTTTGTGTTATGCTCAAAAGCAAATTCCTAGTTTGACTCCACGGAGTTTAAGAAAAATGTTGAGAAGTAAAAAAAACGTATGGTTGAAGTTTGTTAAGAGCACTGGAAATGGGCTTCACGCCCGCCGGCGTGAACGGGCGTTTAACGCCCTGGGGGCGTGAAACNCCCCCCTCCCAATCTCTCACACCTTCTCCAGTTCTCCATCTTCCACCTTCTCCAGTTCTCCATCTTCAATCTCTTCTTCTTCCCAATTTTTAAAATTCGAAATTACCCCCTCTCTTTTCAACATGAATCCTTCCGGCTCCGGCTTCTTTCCCGCCGAGCGACGCCGCGATGTGGTTGTATCAACAGTGGGGCGATCGACCGCCGATCTACGAGACGCAACAATCGGGGTACGTCGACCGAGATTCGGTTCTGGAGACTCAACCGAACAAGAGAGGTTGAAGCTAAAGGAGAAGGAGTTGAAACTAAAGGAGCAGGAGGCCGAGATGAAAGTCATGCAAACCGACCCCGGGACGTTGTCGGAGTTTGGACTAATGATCTACGAGCAAAGAATGAGAAAGATCAAGGAGAAATATAATTTACCTTAGTTTTTTTATTAATGTATCTTTTTTAAAATTATTGTCGCTTTTTTTATTTAATTAATGTATTTTTTTATTATTTGTGTTTCAATTTAATTAAATAATAAATTAATTACATTTTATTAATTTAATTTTAGAAGATGTATATTTAAAAATGTAAAAAATGAAAGTTTGAAGCCCCGGGGCTTTAAACCCATTTCCAGTGAATTTTGGGTGTAAGTTAAAGCTGACGTGGCAGAGAAAGAAAGTTTGAAGCCCCGGGGCTTCAAACGTATTTCTAGTGCTCTAAGAAGAGAAAGAGAGAGAAATGTTGTGAACCACATACCTCTCTCCTTAAAAGGAAATGGGAGAGCTGTGAATTTTATTTGAGATAGTCCAAAAGGTAAGTGTGAATTTGTTTTGTTTTTGAGACGGATGGAGCATAAGACTATCTAAATATTTTTAAAATTTTAAGAAGTTCCAATCAAATATGGTTTTACCTTTCAAAACCAAACATAAAAAAATATTTTCCCTAGCATTTTCCCCTTCCCCTACAACTTTACGCACTCCAAACATTGCCTAAGCCAGTGGTTGAATAAGTCATATAGATGTAAATAAATAGTCTAAGTACATGTTCATAATGTGCCATTAATGATAAATTGGTAATAATGGAGCAAACACCACAACGTTAGTGCATGATGAGATTAATAGTATTATATTTCCATAATTAAGTACCTCTTGAGGAGGACGTCCATAGTCGACCGGGTCCCGTCCAGTGATTGCTTCTAACAGCACGACCCCAAAGCTATAAACGTCACTCTTTTCATTCAAGAGACCAGTATTTGCATATTCAGGAGCCACATATCTGTCATTCGCACATTAAGTTGTACTTTATAATTGGACCATGTAGAGGTGGACACAGTCCCAGTTCTAAACCAGAACTTTAGGTTCTATGACCAGACCAGAACCTTGTTTCACAAGGTTCTGGCTCTGGTTCCGGTTCCAGTTACATAAAATGGAGGACCGGAACTCTAACCATGAACAAAGTATAGTAAGAAATACATTTTAGGTTGACAATTAAGAAAGGATGGGATCAAAATAACTGACCCAAAGGTACCCATGACTCTAGTCGTGATGTGGCTTTTACCGGCCCCCAGCAACTTAGCAAGGCCAAAATCAGAGACCTTGGGGTTGAATTCGCCATCTATAAGTATATTGCTTGACTTGATGTCCCGATGAACCACCTTTGGCTCAATGTTCTCATGCAAGTAGGCAAGACTACAATGATTGAAACAAACAAACTGAGAAAGAGATAGCTAGGCGAGGCTTTATAAAATGGTACGGTCAGGAGGCCAAGTCAAATGAACTCACGCCTTTGCCGTGCCAAGGAGAATCTTCATCCTTGCCTCCCATGTTAGATACCCATGCTGGTGCATAGCTCCATGAAGCCATTGCTCTAAGTTTCCATTGTTTACATACTCATATACCAAAATCCTGCAGAATATGTATTATAATTAGACATGTAAAACCAAGGTGTTATAAATCAACAAGTGATTGAACCGATCAAGACATTGGTTCAATGGTTCACCAGTCCGGTCAAGCCGGTAATAAAATTGGTGGCGTTGGTTATGAATAAAATAACATAGTTCCTCTATTAATCCCACAAACAAAAATTCTCACTAATCCTTTTCGTCCATTCCAAAATAAACCTCACCTTTTCCATTTCCTCTAGAGGAATGTAGTATGAGGCTCACAATCTCTCTCGTAAACATATCTTAACCATACACTTTTCACCTTTCAACACTTTTCTTAAACTCCGTGAAGTCAAAGTAGGATGTTTTTTTTTGTACGGAGGGGGTATGAAGCAAATCTCAATTCTCTAAGCTCATGTCATGTATATTTGTTGATGTGTTAATACTTACTAGAGACGCACTCCCTTCGTCAAAAGACCATCTTCTCGCCTACCATTTTTAGATGTCCCAAAATCAACTCCCACCAATAGATATAGACAAATGGGAATAACCCAACCACGTCTACAAAATGTAAGTACCATGCAGCTTCCCCGCTACCTTTTTTGGAAATTAAATAATTGGAAAGATACTTTCACTCCACAGCTACCTACATAAATTCTCTCTCATATCCTATCAATAGTCATTTGCCCAATAAATAACACTTTTCAACCTACTTTTCGATCTACTCTTACAAGTCGTGCCATTTCCACATGTGAAGGTCTTTATGAGTTTATGAGACAAAGAATTTATTACACGCGCACTCACACATGACATTCAAATTGAAGATGATAAGAAGTGTCCCTATTAACGCTATCTTTGTCATTTTTACTATTTTTGTCTGCCCTACCATCTTAGTCACATTCCATATTTGTGTGGGTCAAAATTATTCACATTTTACCCTAACTTTACATATTAAATATCAACCTCATAATTCTACTTTTTCTCAACAAGTCTGCCACATTTTCATGTCCCAAAGATAGTGGGACGAAGGGAGTGTAATTCAAAATGAAGTAAATAAGCAATTCCACTTTCTCATGTCCCATTTATGTGAAGCACTTTCTCATGTAAATAATCAAATACATAGTTATAATTCAAAATGGAAAAAAGCATAGTTGGCCTAACTTTTATCCACTACATTAATTGAAAATCAAACTATAGAATGTTCATCATCTACTAACAAGACATTATTCATCATATAAATCAGTTTCTATGTTATAAGTTAGATACTCAAGAGTATGAAAACCAAAACTCACAATAACATGATTTTAAACGGATGATCTGGTGAAACAAATCTTTTGGTTCTAAGAAAAATAACAAACAAATGACCAATGGGTACCCATTCAACCATTGGTTTACTGTTAAACCGGTTTTTATCCAGTTTAACTAGTTCAGCAGTCCATCCAGCCCAAATTTTTGTACCTTATGTCATGTGAAATAAAAAATGATGCTAGGTCAATCTAGAAGTGTAGTACTTACTAGTCTTGCATCTACAAAAAAGGAAATAAGATATTTTCATATTTCCCTCCCGAAACAAATATTAAACATCATCCATTCCAAAACACTAAGGTCATGGATTGAAGGACGAAAACAAATTTTGAGATGAAAAACTACTGTGTGGCTATGCAGGAATAGAAAGCAACACCTATGTGTTCCTTCAATGCAATATCCCAAAAGACGAACCAAATTTTTGTGGCGCACATGGCCGATTGCTTCAACCTCCACTCTAAATTCTCTCTCCGCTTGACCTCTGCATTACAAGAATTTCTAAAATCATATGTAGAGAGAATGAAACAATATGATATTGCCACTTTTGGTCACCAACTTTCATTGTTTCCACTTTTGATGCATTATAGTGTATTTCTTGTCACTACCGGTCCTCGTGACCACTTACCATCGGGTAAGCGATTGTGGATGACCAAAAGTAGCAAGGTATCCATATTCATGCACGAAAATGAAAAAAATTGGAAGTCGGTGACCAAAAATGGGAATGATTAAATAATGTGTGACCAAAAGTTGAGAACTTTCTGCAACAAAAATACAAATACAAAATTGAGCAAAAGGCACACACAGGTTATTGAGGAGCTTTTTAATAGCTACTTCAGTTCCATTGATCAGCTGCCCGTGATAAACAACACCATATCCACCCTCACCGAGAACATTCTCCTTGGAAAAGCGATTCGTGGCAAGTTCAAGATCCCTTAACGTAAACCAGTGGCCCCACCCCAGATGGGAAAACTCAGGCAAACCACTTAATGGAGAAGGTGCAGCAATCGGACGAGACGAATAAGGTTTATAACCGGAAAATTTGCCAGAACTCCCGTCTTCTCCCGAATGGGACCCACAAAAATCCTTTTCAGGCAGATGAAAAGAACCCGAAAGACTATCATTGTAAATATTACTAACTCCATTCTTTGTTCTCCCCACCCCAAGATTAACCAAAACCTTGTCTGAATCTTTATTGCCAGAATTATCTTGAATAGTAAGAAGAATCCCATTGTGGGAAGAAAATTCATTTGTTGATCCATGCGCCACTCGAACTTCCTTGATTTCTTTAGAAACAGTAGGAATTTGACAAAGGGGAAGATTGTCTTTGGGTCTTCTAGACTTCTTCCTTAAAGTGAGATAAAAGGTCAATGCTAAGAGAATAACTACAATTAACAAGCCAATGATAATCCCAATTAGTTCCCAAACTTGAAGGCCGACGTCCGTTTCTTTGGATAATCCCTTGTTTAGATCAGAAGCCATCTGCTTGTATGTCAAAAATACCCTGAATAGATATTACAAGGAAGATCATATAAACTAGAAGCTCGGGTGCTAAATAACATACCTAACTAAACCATATTATTCCTTTATACATGCAAAAAGTAAAAATCTGTCCAATGCCCCCAAATAAAAGCTGTCCAGCCAGTAAAATGAAAAGTGATAAAATATCCACCAATAATTTGTTCAAATGCAAAGTTATCTCTTTCTTCAATCAAAAGCAATATATCGACAGAAGTTATTTCCACATGGATAAACAAGGTTTGTGGCTAAATAAATGCAGTGAAATCGATCAAAACAGGTTTAAATCACAGGAAATAACTGAGTGTAACAAGAAAGATCACATTTTTTTGAAGTTACCTTGCAAAGAGAAGATTCAAAGAGCAATCCTTAGACCCCAGATCTCAGAAACCCCAGTACCATGTCTCTTCCTGTGTTCATAACCCAATGCCAGATCTCTTACAAAGCAAGCCCAAGAAACCCAGTGGCAAAATACCCACAACCCTCTCCCATCAAAGAATCACTTCTCACTAGCAATTCTTGATAATTCTCCAATCTGGGTTTTCACTGCAATGGTCGGTTTGAGACTTTCGAGTATTTACACGGCCACCTGCCCTCCGTAAAGGGCGTGGAAACTATGCCAGATGACAACAGCAAAAACGGAATTCTTTGCAGATAAAGTGGTCACTAATGTTGCGGTGTTTCTGGATCGAGTAAGCTGGGTTGCGTAATATAATGGCCAATCAAGAAAATGTTACTAGAAGGAAAAGGATGGATGGAGGTATCAGTGTGGTTGGCGATAAGACAATGGGCTTGCAAATTGCAATCAGCTACAAACAGTAAAGTGTGTAGCTTGGAAAGAATTTACGTCTTAATTATAGTAATCAATTAGGATTATTGCTCAATCAACTGCAGTTAAAGAAACAAGTTTGTATGTTTGGAGATACAAATCTCTGGGTTGGAGTGAAAGATACACAAGTAATTGGTAACACAACTCAACCTGAGTCTTTAAAAATAGAGGTTGACTCCATTCTTTTTTTTAACTTTATTAGCTAAATTGTGCAACACTTTGACTACAAATTATAAAAAAAAAGTATATTTAGTTATAATATAAATTTATTAAAATTAGGTTTATTTTCAAATGTAGTCTTGATATATTAAATTTTTATAATATTTAATTATTTAAAGTTATGCTCCCTCCGTCCTAAAACTTTCTTCCCAGAGCACTATTCTAACTTCACGGGAATTTATATTTATTTGTGTTTTTTCATGGCCTATATGATAAAATAAAATATTTTTGTCACCACTTGTTTTGTTGAACTTTTGATGTAGTTTTTAAATATGTATATTTTATTTTTTATTTCTATACCAATATTTAAATAAAATAGATTGAAAAAACTTGGAATTTTTCTTCGTTTTGCGCAACGGGAAGAAAGATATAGGACGGAGGGAGTATTTAATTTATGGTCATAGTGTGTCACACTTTAACTAAAAAAATCAAACTATGACAACTTTTTTGGAACGAAAGGATTATTTGACTAATACTCCTTCCGTCCCAAATTATAATGTCTGTTCACTATTCACAGGGTCAAACTTCATTCACTTTCTTTCTCTATTTTCGTTAGCAATTTGATAAAATAAAATATTATTGTCACTACTAGTTTCGTAGATCTTTTGATGTAGTTTTTTTATACGGAGTATGTAATTTTTATTTTTTAATTCTATACCATTTGTCATATAAAATGGTTTGAAAATAATTTCAGTCAAACATCGTAAACCGAAACATGCGTTATAAAATGGGACAGAGGGAGTAGTATCTTTTAAAATATATTAGCAAAAAATCGTTATAAATATTACATTGAAAGTATTTTAGATACCAATAATTTGGTAAACTTTTATATTTTAGTTCATTGTATATTTTATATTTATGCAAAATAAATTGCACAATTAAAAAGAAATAGAGAGAGTAAACACAATTTATGCAAACATCACTTCTTTGTGATGTTAGTAGTGAAGGTGAGAGTATGCAGTGTGGGAGAGGAGATGAGTCGTGATGGTTGATTTGACTGCCACGTCAGTTCGTGATGGGAGGAAACACCACCCTTCCCCCGAGAGCATGATTGGCGTGGTGGCTATTAGTAGGGTTGTTCACATTTAGGTCCGGACAGAAAAAACCGACCGAACCGGACCGTTAGGTCCAGACCGAACCCGGACCGAATGGATTTCGAGTCGGTCTTCGGTCCAGAAAATTTAGGCATTTGGGTTTCGGTCCGATCCGGTCCAAACCCGAAATTATTTAGGTCCAGACCGATTGGACCGATTGGACCTAATGACCCTACTGGACCTAAAAGACCTAAATACTAAAACTCTACTTTTTAAGTTGTTTATTACACTTTGATGCTCTATTTTAATAGATATTTTAATTTATTTAATTAAAAAGGTTTTTTATTAAGTAATTTTAAAAAAAAAATCTAAACAAAACGTTCATATTTGTTTTATGGTTCTACATTGAAGTAGTTCATATTGTGTATCCATTTTAAGGTTGTCTATTTTTTTTATTCATTTTCTATTTGAATGGTACAAAGTAAAAAGTCTAAAATATATTTAATTGATCAAAATAATTAAAAAAATATGTATTTTTTTTGGTCCAATCGGTCCGGACCGGTTCGGTCCTAAATATTTCGGTCCGGTCCGGTCCAAACCCGAATGGATTTAGGTCCGGTCTTCGGTCCTTGAATTTACTCATTTCGGTCTTCGGTCCGGTCCGGATCGGTCCGGTTTGGTCCGGTCTTAGACCGATGAATAGCCCTAGCTATTAGTGCATTGGAAATACTTATGAAACTCCAAGGCTTCAAATCGGAGCTTCAAACTTTCTTTCTCTGATACGTCAGCTTTAACTTACCTAACAGATTCACTAGAAATGGATTTAAAATCCTGAGGTTTTAAACTGAGACTTCAAACCTTTATTTTTTACATTTTAAATAAACATCTTCTAAAACTAAATTAATAAAATTTAATTATTTAATTAAATTGAAACGAGAATAATTCATAAAAAAGTTACATTCATTAAATTAAAAAAATTAAAATGACAATAATTCATAAAAATTACATTCAATAAAAAAGAACATTTAATATTTTGATATCTTTCTTCTTTTGCTTTCTTCTCTCCCTCTCTTCTTCTCTAATATTGAACACCCAAAGTTGTTCAACCATTACCCGGCCGATATCGACATGAGAACAAACAGAGCCGGACCCTCAAGAACCCGGGGCAATAGATTTTGTCTTCTTTCGATCGGCCGTGGAATGGGGTCCTTGTAATCAGAATCGTTTACGTTGAAGGGATGCATTTGTTCGGACGAACCGACAGTGTCATCGACCTCAACCTCGGCCTCGACGGAGGCTCTTTTCTTTGAGGATCCGGCCTCGGGATTGTTGAGTTGTTGCCATTTCGGTGAACGGCTTAAAATTCTCCAATGATCGATGGGCACCTTGCCTTGGTGCCCGTCGTCTTGATACCAGGCCATGGCAAGCCGGAGAACATCGGCGTCATTCGTCCCACTCTTCCGGGACCGAGACCATTCCTCGTAAATTCCGATAAACTTTTGGACTTTACGGTCGATGTGGCCCCATTTCGAAGTGAGTTGGTCCAGAGTACAGTACGAGGCATCTTTGTTCATCGCCGCAAAGAACTTCTCATCGATATAATCCCACGTTGCATCCTTCATTTGCTCCGAACCTTTAAAAAGTATATAATTGAACGAAATTTTTTAACACAAATATGTAACCCAAATATATAAATAAGAACACAGATATATTAGAAAACATATCATTTTTACCAACGATAGGATGCTCGGAGACGTCAACCCAACCCGACGCCAACAACGACTCTTCCTACGACGTCCACTTTTGGATTGACTGTGCCGCCTTGGTCATCAGTTTGTCGCCTTTCGCTTTGTGACTCTTCCGACGTGCACTTTTTTTGGTTCTCGATGATTCCGGTTAAGTCTCCGAAACCAACTTCGGGTCATCGAGATTCACCGATGTTTGCGTTTCGAACAATGCCGGATTACTCCTGTATTGTTGGAAGATCCACATCGCGTACTCGTTTGGCTCGGGACCGTCGGGAAAAGAACCGAAGGGATTCATGTTAACGAAAATTGAAGAAAGGAAAGATGTGAATGTTGGACATGGGTTCAAACCCCTTTATTATTATTATTATTATTTGGAATATTTTTGTTTTGATGAATGACAAACAAGATGATTAAATTCAAACGATGATCAAAAATTTATTTTCGTATCGAGAAAAGCAAAGAGGCGTTTCAAGAAATTTACAGCGATAAAAATCAACGCTCACCCCCTACGCAATTTTTTTGAAGAGAAGTGAAGACTCCGAAAACTTTTTATTTTTTATTGAGTCTAGGAATTTTTTGTAGGGATGACAATGACTTTTGCATAAACAAATTAATTTTGAGGGATAAAAATTATTATTTTCTGAGTCAGTTGAAAAATCATTTTTTCTCTGTCTAAAAATATTTTACCGAGTCAGTTTCAAAATAGTGTGTCAAAATTTCATAAAATATTTTTAAGGATACACAATTTTTTTTGAGTAAATTCCATAATTAGTAATTTATAACAGGGGGTTTCCCTATTTAGTTTTCTATTATCAAATATTACCCTAGTGGTCCTTCTTTTATGAGTATCTTTCCACAAATAGTCCTTTTTTTGATCTTTTATCATGTTGGTGTTAATTTAAGGGCTAAAAGTGTAATTTAACAATGATAATATATCTTTTTTGTCATACACAATTCCAAATGTTGTTCTGTTTGCGTTGTTTGTGAATTACAGTCGCTTTCTACTACAAACATAGTCTACAAATGTGGTCTTTCGTCGGAATCCTAGTCAACAATCATAGTCATTATTTTTGTGTTATCCGCTTAACCAATATCAGAATACGTCACTAAACATAATGTTGATGTCAAATTATAGTTTTAGCCTTTAAATTAATACCAACATGGCAGAAGATCAAAAAAAGGACCATTTGTGGAAAGGCACCCTTAAAAAAGGACTACGAGAGTAATATTTTATAATAGAGGACTAAATATGGAAACCCCCCTGTTATAAAGGACCAATTATGGAATTTACTCTTTTTTTTGTGTGAGAAAAATATACTTTAAATATTTTTCGTGTACATCGTTTGACACACAAAATAATTTTTGGACTCACTTTTACTCCCTTATTCAAATTTATTGAATACGAGATATTTTTTTGAGGAGCGTGCTTGGTGATTCCCGTTGTCTCAAACAACGAGTTTAATCCAATTTGCTTTCAATCGCAACTGGTCTTGGGCCCTTTGTGTTTGCGCATTATTTCCTTATTAATCGATTAAAAGTCTTAAATTAATCGATTAGATCCAGTTCCTTTACGCTGGATTTCTCAGGTCTTGTATTTAATCGATTTTTCATTCTTCATTTAATCGAATAGTTCAGACAACGCAAACTAATCGATTTATTATCATCTTTTAATCGATTAGTTCCACTCTTCTCTACAGACTTTTTCGTCTCTGTGCACTTTAATCGATTAAAAGCTATACTTTAATCGATTAATTCTGTCTGGTGCCTATTCTCAGTTTGCTCCAACGGTTCTATTTTTCTTCAGCCTATTTAATCCCTCAGTCTCCTTCATTTTGAAACACAACTCTTGCACTCCAATATCTCTATTGATTCATATTCATTTCTTGCTTCCATCTTCCTCATCAAAATATTATTTTGAGAGTTAGAAATATTTTCATTGGGTGCTAAATTTATTGTCATCCATAGAGCTTTCATATTTCAACACTTCTTGCTCAAATTGTGTGAGCTTTCATTCTTGTGTTGTAAACTCAATCTTTTGAGTGTTGCTAAGACTTGTGTGATTCAAGTCTTGTTGTTGTTAAGACTTGTGTGACTCAAGTCTTGTTGTAAGAAGTTGAGACTTGTGTGATTCAAATTCTCGAGTTGTATCGGTTTTTCAAGCACCCGTTGAAGCTTGAAGTTTAGTAGAACCTTTGAGAGAGTCTCTCGGAGGACTGGACTAGCCAAGAGGTGGTGAACCAGTTTAAATCACGGTGTACTCCTTTCCCTTGCTCTTTACATTTTTCCTGCGATTTTTCTCTTATTATCACACACGCGATTTACGCACATTCTAGCGAACAACTCTATTCACCCACCCTCTAGAGTTGCACTTTTGTCTAACAGTGAAGAAGATTGCGGATTGGAGATTGAAGAAAGGAAAGATATGAAGAAGATTGGAGATTGAGTTTGATATTTATAAAAAATTAATTAAAGAATTTTTTAAGGGTGTAACGGATAAATTAGTTGTTGGGAGGGGGGGGGGGGAATATATGCGTTAAATGTTTGACGCAACGCGGTGATGCCCAGATGAAGCCCCAAGGGGGGCGGTGTTTAACGCTAAGGAGGTGTTAAACGCCCCTTGGCGCCCCCCGCGTTAAGTGTTATGCCCAAAAACATATCCTAAAATTATTAATGAATAATTATTCAATTAATCAAATTTGTTTTGATTAAAATAAATTACTGCTGCATTTCTTAGGAATGAACATCGTTTTATAATTTCATTGAATGAATTTATTATTGTTGAAAAATTGAATGTCGTATTAGAAGTTTTTAATAACGCAACTCTTACTTTCTTGCATGTTTACCAAGGAACTACAAATAGATTTTTTAAAGAGTGTGTTACAACTGCAACATGTTTTCATGAAAGTTTAGTTGATCCAAACTTGTACCCTTATGTCTCTTCTATGAGAGATAAATGGTGTGCTTATTATTTGTACATTCCTGATATTTATAAAATTGGTATTATTTGTGATCATCGCTTTAAGATTGAAAATTTATAAATTCTAATTGAGTATAACTACACTTTTTTTAGATGAAAATAATTATTACTACAATCATTTAATAGAATGGACAAAAGAAAGAGATAATGCTATTAATTTTTTTGAGGCTTTATTTGAAGAACTTCAAGGAATATACGGTAATGAATCAGAAGAAACAGCACCTCCTCTGCCCCACCCAAAGCAAAAAAAGGTTTTAAAGGAATAGTCGGTGGGCTTTTGGCAAAAAAAGGTAAGCGTGGTTAGCCTTCGACGAGTTCAGGTGGTACAACTGTAAGCTCGCACAACAAACTTGCTATGTACCAAGGGGTGCCATGCGATTACGACAACGATGACGACGTGGACTTTGACATCCTCGCATGGTGGAAGCGGAACGAACACATGTTCCCATGTCTCGGAATGCTAGCCAGACAAGTTTTATTCGTCCCGGTAGCAACTGTAGCTGTGGAACAAGAATTCAGTTCTAGCGGCAACATTCTAATCGACTACTGAAGTTGTCTTAGCGCTGAATCTCTTGAAATACTTTTTTGCAACCGAGATTGGCTCTTCACAAGACGTCGAGCTCAAGAGTCAGGGTACGAATTCATTTTCTGAACATTACATGAATGCAACCACAGATGGAAGCCCTAGTTCCGAGGTATAAGTTATAAGCTTTTTTTATGTTAATGTAATTAGGTTTTTAGGTGAGCGATATATAAGCTCCTTCGAGGCTTTCTTTACGGTTCTTTACCTCGTCGCTTTTTTTGAACCGTCAGGACATTAAATATAGTTGTTCATGTATTACTCATTTTTCTAAATTTACATAGCAACTACATTTTTAGATCTTTTATTTCATTATTTCCTTTAACAATTACACATTTACACTTTTAAAAAATTTTTAAAAAATAGGAGGGTTGCCGAAATCGGCCGATACGGTACCAAAACTGCCGGTTCCGGAACCGGAACCGTACCGTGTCCACCCCTACTCACGATCCACCACCGTTTGTCCACCCCTTCTACTTTTCCTACGTTGGTATCATAAGTAAAAGGAAATTATTTTCCAGAAAAATATTTTATCATGATTAGAATTAGGAATAATAGATGTATTAGAAGATATAATATATTATTCATTATCTTTATTATTATATTACTTCTTTATTCTATTGTTACTATAACTCTTTTCCTACTTAGATTAGAATTTTCTCTGGTAATCTCTATTTATAGGAATGTATTTTTTTATTATTCAATAAGACCAATTGTTATCAAATTATATTATGGTATCGGAGCTAAAGTTCTCAAAAATCTAGCCTTTTCATTTCTGACCGAGCTCATCAAATTATATTATCTCTCTCTTTCTCTCCAAATAATTCATTATCTCTTTATCTCTTTCAAGAAAATCATTACGTGATCAAAGAACGTGATAGTTACATTTGTCTGTACTTTTTTTAGAGATTGAGAGCATGTAACGCAATAGAGAAGCAGAGAACGACCCAAAAGGAGAAAAAAGAAACTCATTTCCCTTGCTCCAATCGCCAACACTCTAACTAAAAAACTCAAGCTCGTTCGTCATGCAATGAAGATTTGGCTCTCTACTTTTAGAGGCTATCCTTATAAAATTGCATCCGCCGGCTCAATTCTAGTACCTGTGCTTTAAGCTTTTCCTCGTTACCAATGATCACCTTGTAGGGATATTAGAAATAATAAATGTATTAAGAGATATAATATATTATTCATTACATTTATTATAACATTACTTTATTATTGTATTGTTACTATAATTCTTTTCTTATTTAGATTAAAATTCTTCTTGTAATCCCTATTTATAAGAAGTATTCTTCATTAGTCAATAAGATCAATTACTATCAAATTGTATCAAGAAGAAAATGACTTCCGTTGATTTCGAAAGAAAAATTTCATTCTTTTTTCGCCTCAACCCCATGCATACACCTCGTCCCCCACCCTAACCCCGAACCCCTTTCTCTCCCATCCCACCCCACCCCTATCTAGACCTCACATACATTACCACCTTCGTCTAGCCCCACTCCTCAACCTCTTATTCACCTCCATCCACACCCACCCTGCCCCGTCCACCCCTACCAACCATCATACCCTCACTCCACCCCACCCACCCTGCCTCTATCGCTACCCATCATCCCTCGTCACCCGGTACCCGCCCATGAACCCTGTCCACCCACCCCCTTGTCCCCAACCACGCTGTGTCGCCCCATATGCTACTAAAATAATATTATTAAGTTCTTTCAAAACATCTTTTTCAATATTAATATTCAAATATTAACAATAGAAACTAGTTTTTTAACATTTTCCTTTATGTCAAATAATGAAATACGTAGTATAAGATTGGAAAATAATTCTTCTCAAAAATCATTTTCCTTTGAAAAGTATTCTTCTAGTAAAATATTTTCTTCCAAACCAAACACACACTTAGAATGAAATTTTAAAATCATTTTTATATCTTTCTTTTCCCATCAAAGAAATAAATTAAAAAATGCCGAGTATATAGAACTTGCAAAAATTGATCTGATCTGTTTTTTACTTGAGGCCCGACCCAAAGATACTGGATTTTGAATAAAAGTTATGTTGACCAAATCCGAAGATAACCGAACACGAAATTACCCACTAAAAATGTGCCAAAACTGATTGAATCCAAACCCAACCTGATCGATCCGCTAATGTAAGAATTTTACAAAACTATGTATTTCATTATGGAAAATAATGTAGTAAAAATAAGATTATGTTTTCATTTTCTTTCTTTTTACTCGTTTTAGACAACATCCCAACATCCACTCTGTTGTCACACTCCTTGATATTCGTGCCAAAATCAAAGTGGACAAAGAGGGTGAGACAGATGGAGTATATTCTGATACAAATTTTTAAAGATATCAAATAATCATCTTATAATGTGAAATACAGGTGCTAGTATAAATTTAAATATTCTTAAAACAAATTTCATAATCCATTGAATTGACTAGATACTAATGACACTTGGTCATGAACACATAATTCTCAATCCAAATACAAAGGAATCAACTTTGCCTACTCTATGAGTACATATATTTCAATTCCCCGTTAAAAAATCAAAAGCTTCATGCCAAAGGAATCATCTTTTTTCTAGCTTTTCGACACATCATATTCTCATCTCTTCTCCCCTTTTACTTTTTGCCCATCTTTTTCTGGTCTTGTTATATTC
>OOIL02000116.1:248189-328354 GCA_900332095.2 Cuscuta campestris
TTCCCCCCCCCCCCCCCACTCAAAAAGATGTGCCAAATTTAATTGAGTATACTTTTCTAATAAAGTGAAAAATGTGAAAATTAAAATTTGTAATGAGAGACATTACCTGTGTATGTCTTGAAATACATGATGTTATTATAGGACAATTTACCTAAATATGACTAAAACATAATGACTTTCTCAAAATAAAACCATATATTTTTATTTTTTAATGTAGAACCATTGGTCATTATTTATTAGTCATTATTCAACTAAATGTCCAGCATCACTTGGACATTATTCTTCTCACTGGTCATTATTAAATCCTATTTAAAGAATAAAAAAAGTTTAAGTTCTACATTGGGAAATGACTTATGTTTTAGTCCTATTCAGTACAAATTTTACATTATTAAAATAGATCCACTCGTCTTTTTAACACTAACCAAAATGAAATTAAAAGCAAACACATAAGTGATCGAATGACGTAACTCAGGTGGTCGAGAAATGGGTGTCAAATCATAGGGGGTAAGTTTGGGTTCGACTCGCTGACACCAATGATAAAAAATGACCATTTCGAACTAGTACTAAGAAAAAAAGGATGAGCATCATCCCCGAGGGTTCCCTCAGACCCGGTTGGACGATCAGCAAGAAAAGATAAATTAGAATATGATAGCACACAGGTGACAAAGAGTGGAGCATGCACCTGGTATTTGCAGAGGCCATATGCTTAACATAGTTGCTTCTCGGCGCATTTGCCATGAATCAGACTCGAGTCTACTCTCTTGACATTCCTTGCTTTTGTCAACTGCGCAACTCCAACCGGCGGGCTAGTACTAAGAAACTTGGGGTTCAATTTTTCTTTTAAAGAGACACAAAGTTTTGGGGAGATGAGAGTACAACTTTATTTATCACCCTTTCCACCACTTTCATCGTCATCATCATCATCTTTACTCTTTAGCTAGGAACCTTAATTACATTAAAAATAGATTTTCAACGCCGTAAGTAAACAGGTTAATTGGTTCATTGCAGTCTTAGCTTTATATAAGGTCTCTCTCTCTCTCTCTCTGTGTGTGTGTGTAATATAAGAGAATGGCTGCAATGGCTTCACAGTTTCTCTTCTTCATCATCTTCTTCTGGTGTCTACTCCTTTCTTGTTCTTCTTCTGGTAAGCATCTGCAATTTACTTTACTGGTAGCCTAGTATGTGCTGTTTTCTTTGATGTGGCATTTTTCTATGGTTCTGGAATTGTTTTACAAGAATATGATATTATTGATATGCATGCACTATATGGAGTGTGAGTAATGATGATCATCAAAGAATATATATGGTCTATGCCATTTTTTCTTTTTGAAGAGATTTAAAATCCCAAAAAGTATGAAGAAAAAAAAACACCATTTAAGTTTGTAGGTTCACCTAATTTTACACAAGTTTTTTTATCTAGTTTTTACTTTTTACTGGACTTGGATTCACCCAAATTCACCTGTTCAACTTTGGTCCTAATAAGTGATAGACTAGAGCTAGTGCCTAGGAGAGAGTTCAAACACCTAATTTTTTACAGTTTTTGAAAGACTTTTGTAAGATAAATATATGGAGTAATAAAATGATTTTCGTACTAATATGCAGTACAACTTTTATGCATTTGATTATCAATAATTTGAACCGAAAAAATGAAATTAGACGAATATTTTGAGATAAAGTTGGAATCATAAAAAACGAAAGAAAAAAAAAATCAAACTCAATTCAATGTATCACAAAAAAAATGAATTGAGAATATGTGTACAGTTTAGATCTCTGAATTATTTCATAGGATAGGGTTTAGGGTTTCTTTCCAATTTTGTAATTTCTTCAATTCTCTGATAAAATTGAAACAAAACAAAGATCAAATTTTTAACTGGGGACTCAGAGAGAAGTAATCGTATTGTTTCTGTGAAGGGGAAGCAGATCCGTTAATCCCTGCCGTTGTCACTGTTCCGGCGGCCACCACCACCACACCGTTTCCGTTTCAGAACCCTAACAATGCAGGTCCGATCACAAATCCGGTCACAACGCCGCCTGCCAGTACTAATCCTCCTCTGTCACCCGCCGTCTTCGCTCCGCCGGCGGCAACCAATCCGCCGGGCGGCCAGACCTGGTGCGTGGCTAAACCCGGATTATCCGATTCTAGTCTGCAGCCGGCGCTGGATTACGCTTGCGGACAAGTGGATTGCAAAGAGATTCAGCAGAACGGGAGGTGTTTCAACCCGAGCACTGTGCAGAGCCACGCCTCGTTCGCCTTTAACGCCTATTATCATAAGAACCCGTCGCCTGCTAGCTGCGATTTCGGGGGGACTGCCGTGATCACCTACGTAAATCCGAGTAAGCCAAATCTCCATTCAATCTTCTTGGTGTCATGAAATTTAGGTGAACTCAAGAACAAAAATGCTAGAATAACACCAACACTATCATGCCATTTTTTAGAATAGACTGTAACGGGAATATTAGGGGTAAACCAATAATTGTACACCATTTGTACACAAAGACAAACACAGACATAATATTTGTGGCAGAACAGACATAAAATGTTTGTGTTTACTGTACCTCTGGTGTACTAATGGTATACAATTGTTGAGGTACCCCAATAATTTTCCTGACTGTAATTGTGAGTGAAAAATGATCAAAAAAAATTAATGTTGCGTACCCCATATTGGTATATTTTATGACAAGAACTATCAGGTACCTTAAAATATCTGAAAAGTTACTCTGGAGGGACTTTTCGTCTCTCCTTTCGTCAAACCCATGATGATGATGATGATGATGATGAGAATGATAATACTCTGTAATAATACTTCGTAATAATACTAATAGAAAAAAAGGGAGAGGTGAGGGCCGAATTGGATGGGAAGGCGAAGAAGGAGAAGAAGAAGAAGAAAAAAGGGGGAGGAGGAAGAAAAAGGAGGGGAGAGGTGGGGGGCTGAATTGGAGTGGAAAGAAGAAGGAAGAAGAAAAACATGGAAGAGGGGAACAATATTTTAAAGTATCTCAAAGTATATTTTGAAAACTGCGAGTACCTGGCAGTTCTTATAACAAATTATGGGATATCTAGCAGCAATTTTTTGAAAAAATGATTGTCTGTGTGTGTCTGGTACAACACTATCGTGTCAAAATGTGGTGTTTCCTTAACCTTTTTCTTTTATTTAACTGAAGATCAAAGTTCCTCCAATAGTCAGGCTGAAAAACGCATTGAGACGAATGTAGTAATAAGGAGCGGGAGTTTTCAACTTCACTAAAACTCATAAATCACCAACAAAAATAAAAAAGTGTGCTGCTCACTAACTGTTGCGAAAATTTTCAGGCTCTGACAGTTGTGTGTACCCAACAACATCAGGATCAACTTCATCTCCATCACCAGTCCCTCAAATGCCACCACCACCTACAACTTCATCAGTTCCAGTTCCAGTTCCAACACCAACAACAGCAGTTCCAACTCCTATTATGTCTCCAACTACCACAACATCTTCACCTCTTCCAGGAGGAGTGCCCAGGTAAGTTCGTAGCTACTTTGTCCGTCCCTCCGGTTTTAGTTGTCCATTGTTTTCTTCTCTATGCTTCGAATTTAAAGAAAGGGTGAATTGACGAAGAAAAACTTGTGACTGGCTTGTCCTCCATTGTTGGCAACACGAGGTGTGCGGACAGTTATTCCAGACAACCCCAAAAGGGAAAGGTGGACAACTAAATCCGCATAGAGACAATGGTTTTTGGTAACAAACTATTTGGACATCATCATAGTTACATCAACTTTGTTTTTGCACTTCACATGCAAGATTTGTCTGTGTTGTGTGTGACACAGACAAATCTCGCATGTAAAAATGGAGTTGGTGAAACTTCGGTGTGGACCAAACATAACCCTAATTTTTCTTAATAACAAAATTCTTTTGCAGCACGGGGACGTTCCCGCCCGTGTTTCCAAACATGACCAATCCTACTATTCCCATCATCACTCCTACCGGGCAAATTCCTGGCATTTCTCCAGCCAGTACTTCCACATCTACCCTTCTGCAACCCGTCCTTGGTCCCGTCTTTCTGATGGTCTCATCCATCTGTTTTGGGACACTTGTTTTGAAAATCTGAGAGTGGGAAATCCTGTCTGACCCAATGTTACAAAATTGGGTTTTGGCTCTCTTGTCCTATGTACAGTACCTTTGGAGGAGAAATACAACCTTAGATTGAGGTTTCCAGCACTCTTTGATCTTTCACATTGTTTGTAGGGATTATGTTATGACTTGTGACTGTTGCAGATTGGAGACTTTAGTTTATCAGTGGATTTATTATGTCTTAAAAGTTGTGAGTTATGTAAATCAAATTCTTATTACACTTCTCTTATCTCTTTTCTTGATTTGGAAACATATAGTAGTAGTAAACCTTTAGAAATGATATACTACCTTATATGGTGTAGTACTTGTTTTCTTTCTTTCTAGTTTTTCCAGAATACTCTCTTTTCTTTTGTTCTTTGATGTTTGATTCTCATTCGCTAGTTTCAATTTCCACTAGTTAAGTTTGACGAAGCTGTTGTATTCTTGAAATATGATGGTGCTTAGATTTGGAAAATTCTCTAAATATATATTGGCAAAAAATAAAGGGAATTTTAAAGGCAAGGTTTTGAATTGCCATTTTTGAATGGAAGCAAAGTGGCATAGGGCATTATGGGGTATTATGAAGAAGAGGCGAAATTTGGTTTTTTATTACCACTTATTAGCTATAATTGGGAATTAAAAACCGTCAAACCAAAAAACCGATGAGTTTTGGCAAATGGCGACCAACACATTTCATATACAAAACACGAGATTACCGACAACCGGTTGAAATTTGAAATTTCAACCAGCTTGATCAGTTTTCTAGGTTATCTGAACTGGTTTGTCAGATTTTTTTTCCCAGCTTGGATCAAATTTTCAGTTTTGTTCAGATTCCTCAATCCCAATCCCTAGTGTAACTTGATAAGTTCCTACCAAAGGCTCTGTTGGTCCTACTCTTGAAGATGATGCACCCACAAATGAACATCAGTAGGGCAGCCCTTCTTTTCAAGTACAGCTTGAAAATGTTTTCATCATTTCTAATAATAATAACAATAATAATAATAATACTGCAATTAATATGAATTACTCACAAATAATTGTGGTTGTAGGACAGTTCCATCACCTCTCATCATTGTAAGAATACCCATCTAACCATTCTGGCCTAAGCACTAAACTGCCCTAACGATCTGCGATTTCTACGACACTATACCCTAAACATGCCATGAAGAGTTCCTTCTCTAGCTACCGGCTGCGTTTGTAGTTTGTACAAACTCCATTTACATGCCAAGAGCAGAAAGCCAAGCAGCTATCTCTTTGAGAAGAGCACCAGAACCAGCATTGACATGGAGACCACAATCTTGAACCCGGATTTCTCCCAAAAGTTCTGGTTCTCGTTGCTTGAAGACCCGCCACAACCTTGTTTACTAGCCAGCTGGTCTCTGATTTCCTTAAGAGCTTCATCTTGTTTTTCTCCCATCTGCAACCAAAAAAAATTTCTTCTTGATTGAGGTTATACTAAAAGAATGAAATAATGTGAAATGTCCACTAAGAAACAAACTGGTGTCTGACTTAGGATTAACTGAGGATAAGCACTTCATCTTCATCTACCGCGCTGAAATTTTCCGACTTGAAATGCAATTTGCACTACAAATTGCGCTCTAAGTTGGATACTTCCAGTGAGACAGAGGAAGTAGAATTTAGTAAGAGCTAGGGAAGAAAATATAACAACCAATTTTGAAGTCCATGTTCTGGTTTTTCAGTGTTAAGAGTTACCGCAATCAAATTGCTTGGAAGCCTAAAAGTAATTAACAAATGAAAAAGCATGTATGGATTACCATGCGGAGCTTAGCACGAGCCTCTTGGACACAAAATTCCAACTTAATGACCCTCTTCTTTAACTGTTGATCTGCGCGTTGACGCTTTTCTAACTATTTCACGAACAAAAAAACCCTCATTAACAGCCATGGATTAAACTTATCAGGGACAAAAAAAGGGGAAGAAACGGGATGTGGGTACGAAACCTGGGATTCCAACTCCTTGGTCTTTAGCTCCCAATGAGCAGACATTGTCTTTATGTCATCTCTCATCCTGGCAATCTCTTGATCTTTAAGACTTAAGAACTCAGTGATCTTCTTAAGCTTCTTTGGCGAAACGTCGTCGAGTTCTTTGGCCAAAGCGTGCCTGATATCGTTTTCGATGCTCAAGACTTGATGTTTCAGCTGCATTTGGGAAGACTCCCTTGCCTGAAGATCCTTGTGCAAGAGGTCCAACTGCTCCCAGAGTCTACTCACGCGCTCTTCGTGTTCCTTCAATGATTTGCTTTTCTCATTCAACTCCTTTATGAGTGCCAGACACTGGAGTTGCACAGCTTGAGCTGCTGCTGCACTTGCATCTGCAGTTGCTTGAGTGGCTGAGAGTTTGGATCTCAGATCATCCACCTCTAACAGATACTGCATATGAATTAATTAAGTTATGATAATATATTGGAGGGTGTGCTTTGTTCAATTTGTGCTTCATTTTTTGCTTACCATAAATTGAATTTCAGAACTTGGAATTCTTGAATTATGTCGCTTTTTCGTATTGTCGAAGATCTAACCGGTAATTTAACAATGTTTTATGAATGAATTAATGAGTAAATGTTTCTAAAATGTTTTGAATAATTCTTTTTTTACCATTGATATGTAGGTATGCATCTGGGTTCATGCCTTGTGGTGTCTTTATTTTTTTGGAATTGTTATGTCATGAATCCATGTTCGTGCATTATAATTCCCAAGAGACCTAGTTTATTAAAATAATAATAATAATAATAATAATAATAATAAATAGACAAAGATGATGAAGTTAAGTAAGAACAAAGAGAAATGGGAGTTTGGAATAGGAGAAATAATTAATCCCAATATTGTACACTTAAATTGGAATATACCTTTTTCCTTCTCTTGAATTCTTGTCATTTTTGGTTGTCCTATTGGATTATATAGACTTCTAATTTAAGCATTTTTAAAATTTAAAGTCTTTTTTACCCTTCGGCACACCTTTCACATCATCTCTAATTCCCATTTCACTCGCCTTACTTTAATAATTATATTGTCAAGTGCAAATATGAAAAGTAAATAACATTCATACATTTGCCCAAAACTTTATGAAAATTAAAGATCCCATTTTTCATAGAGAGTATGTAGCTGGACAAGATAAGAAAGAAACAAATGCTTTACTAGAAATTGAGACAAATCTTTGAACCATTATAAAAAAATGCACAAAAGACAATACACAAACTCATAAGAACAAACACAAAGGCCAAAAAAAGATGCCTTTGTAATGGGCCATAAAGTAAATTCACTCAAAGCCAAAAAAACAATACCTGAAACCCTGAATTCAGATCCACCCTAAACTTTTAACATGAAAAGCTTTTTCTTAAAAAAAAAACTTAATTAATTTGAATTAGTAAAAGAGAGTAATTAATTAAAACAGTACCTTCTCAGCAGTGGATGTTGAAGCTTGAATCTGCAGATTTTTCTGCTCTAAATTCTTCTGCAATCTGTTTATTTCTTCTTCCATCTTCTTCGCCCTGCTCTCCACTTCCTGTAAATTTTAATGGAGTAATTGACAAAATAAATGAATTTAAATGAGACAAATTGAAGAGGGAACACAACTAACCTGTCTTGTTAGGGTTTCGCGAGCGAAGCTCTGCTCTTGAGATGCAAGGCGGCCGCGCACCTCCTTGAGCTCCGCCGCCAGCGACACCACGCTCCGCCGGAAACTCTGCTTCTTCTCGCTCAGATCCTTCAACAGCGGATCCACCTCTCCTCCATCCGATTTCACCGACGACGCCGCCGCCGGCCGCTCCGCCAGAGACATCAACGGAATTATACGGCAGTAACACTAGCAAACTCACTTCTCGCTGCGATCTTTATTATGAAAGCGGCAGGTAAGCATTTAGTCAGCTGGGCCCATTGACAAACCAGCGTTTTATTCAGGAAAAATTCAAACTTTTTTGAATTCAAGTTAGAAAATGGGGGAGAAAATCAACTCTCTCTCAAGAAAGCGGAAAATTAAACAGGAATTTAGACAGAGAAAGAGTCAATTTGAGATTTTCCCAAGAAAAAAAAATATAATCATTACTTTTATGGTTTCTAAGAGACACGAGAATCGTGTTTCTGGGAAAGAAAGCTGCTGGAAATGTGGGTATAAAAGGGGAAGGAAGACGGAGATCGTGGGTGTGACGGGAGATGGAAATCCGGCGAAGATTGACCGGAAACAGCTCACCGGACGGCGGAGAATTTGGCGACGAGCGTAAAATGCTCCGTCTATTTCTCTCTCTCTCTCTCTCTCTCTCTCTCTCTCTGGCTAGCTGGCGACTGGTGATTATCGATGACTTGGTGGGGACGGGGGATACTAGGCTCGGGGTGGCTCGGGAAGTCCGAGCCTCGGGCTTAGTGAAAAGGACAATTTTCGAACCTGGGTTTGGAATGACTTCAGCGCGGCAAATCGGAAAAATTTTGACGTCGGGAGAAAGGATTCGCCCACGTGGACTGATAACAGCCGCTTGATCTTCGGGAGGGTAGAGTGCGGAGTCCCAGCAATGACGTTGATTTAGGTTACCATTTATTCCCCCATTCTAGAGTTACACAAAAGAATATACTTTAAAATACGGAATATATAGGACTTTCATCTTAAATAGAAGGAAAAATTACCCAAAATAATACCAACTTTACCCGGTATTTCAAAAATAATCCCACCTTTCAATGTGATGCATAATAATCCCAACTTTATTGAAATTTGCCAATTTTGGGTCGCCGTTAAATTTCTAACGGAGGTTTAACGGAAATGCCCGTTTTAGGCAACAAAATGAAAGTTGGGATTATTTTTGATGAATTTTTGTTTTTGAATTTTTTTTGAAATTTTTATTTAAATTTTTTAAATTACTTTCAACCTCCATTTCTTTTTCTTTTTTAAAGATTATTCTTACCTTAGAAAAAAATAGATATCAAAAATAATGAAAATGAGAAAAATAACTAAAACCATACAAAATTAATCAAATAAATAATGTAATCAATAGAAATTCAACAGAAACTGGTAAGAAATAAAATAAATATATACGGAGTGGTGGGTTTTAACATTTTACTCACTATACGGAGTCTTAATGTACTACTTATTTTTTAAAAGAACAAGCCGTCCGGTAAAGTTGGAATTGTTGTACATATTTTTTTCTAAAAAATAAGAAGTGATATGTTAATACTTTGTATAATGCGTAAAATATTAAAACCCACCCGTATATTTTTATTTTACTTTAATTTTACCAACTTCAAGTTAGTTTCCATTGATTACCTTATTTATTTTATTATTTTTGTATCATTTTAGTTACATTTCTCATTTTTTTCATTTTTTATATCTATTATTTTTATTTTTTAAACTAAGACTAATCTTTAAAAAAGGAAAAAGAAATTATGATGGAGGTAGAAAGTAATTTAAAAATTAAAATGAAAAATTTAAAAAAAATAAAAAAACGAAAATTCATCAAAAATAATCCCAACTATCATTTTGTTGCCTAAAACGGGCATTTTCGTTAACCCTCCGTTAGAAACTTAACGGCGACCCAAAATTGGCAAATTTCAGTAAAGTTGGGATTATTATGCATCACAGTGAAAGGTGGGATTATTTTTGAAAAACCGGGTAAAGTTGGGATTATTTTGAGTAATTTTTCCTAAATAGAACTAAAACATAGAGAAATGTATCAAAATAGAACTTTCATATTTTTTTTCCCAGAATAAGACTTTGTATTATGGTAATGTGGCAGTGTACATGTGCAAATTACTATACTTTTTTGGTAAAGTATATGATCATGTTTGGTAATGTAAGTCCTATTTCGGAAATAAAAACATGGAAGTCCTATTTTGGTATATTTTCAATGTTTTAGTCCTAGTTTGATTTTTCTCCCTAAAATATACACTAAAAATATGTACTTCGGAGTATTAAAAATTTGATACTCCCTCCGTCCCTAAATATTCACAACATTTGCTTTTTCAGCAGTCGCGCGAACTTTTGTTTATTTCGATGTTTTCATTGTTAATTTGATAAAATAAAATATTCTTGACACCTCTTATTTCGAAGAACTTTTCATGTAGTTTTTTAATATGTAAATTTTATTTTTTATTTCTATACCAATATGTAAATAAAATGAATTGAAAAAACTTGATATTTTGCCTCGGGAATACAAATGTGGCAAATAATTTGGGACGGAGCGAGTAGTTTATTCTAAGCAAAAATGATAGTGCCATGAAAAAAGTTGTACTAGTATGGTAGTATCTTATGCGTGTGTGAACTATCACACTAAGATAAAATGAAAGTGTACACTTGTAATATATGATTTGGGATATAATTTTTGATGAACAAGTAGCTTACTTCTTTCGTCTCAAAATGATTACATAGACCGTTATTGTTTACATTAAAAAAAATGATTACATAAAGGTAAAATGAGGTAATTTTTCATTTTAAATTTTGTTTTATTTAATTATTGATATAAAAACAAAAAGAACGTAACCATTATTGTTATCAAATTTTCAAAATAATATTATAAATTTTTTATCACATATAAATATTTATCAAATACAAAAAAATTCAAACGTTTGTCCTTTTACATGCTACGAAGTACGTAGTATATTACAGTATATTGTGTATATTTTTCAACAAACTAAACAAAGCAAAGTTAGAGTTTAAAGATGATATGCATTGTATGTCATATATGCATTTTCTAATTGTGTATCATTACTTAATTGATTCATTTGAAATTTGTTGTTTTAAATTTTTTAATTGATGAAAATTATTTCATTATTGTTTTATTCAATGACTATTTATTTTGTATAAAACTTTTCATCACTTCATGCCACATATGCACATCATATCACATGTGATGCAACAAGTGCATTTTTATTTTTATTAAATTTTTATAAACCCCCCCCCCCCACTTTCTAGCATTAAATAACCTTAGTTTTTATTAAAAATTTTATAAGCCTTCACTTTTTTACACTAAATAACCATTATTGTTTTTAGTTATTTATAGACACTTCACTTTTGAAAACTTTTAAAAAAATATCTATTTAATTAGTACGAGTATAACATATTTTTTTAAACAATGCACAATTATTATAACATAATAATATCTAAACTTCATTCACTAAAAACCAACATTGTATATAATTTCTAAAACTATTCACCATTTATTTCATTTGAATACTTCTCAATAAAACTATTACGATTATATAAATTTTATGATAAATATACGCATTTTATTTAATATATATACAAGATTAGTTTCACACAATAATTATTTTATTATATATTTTTCAACAAACTAAGGAAAGAAAAATTTGTTTAAATGAATGACGACATGCGACATATGCCGCGCATATGGATTTTCTAATGACATGTCATGATGTGATTGGTTCATTTGACATTTTTTTAATAAAACCGATTTCTATTACCACTTCAATCAATAACCCTTAATTTTGTGTAAACTTTTCATTCTAGCTATGCACACCATGTCACATGTCTTGTCAGGTGTGCATACTTATTTTTATATTAAATAAGTATTAATTTTACTGATATGTTAAAAACCTTAACTTTCTAGTATTAAATCACCATTATCTTTATTAAGTATTTATAAAATCATTTACTTTTTTAAATAATCATGATGTTTATTATTTTTAATAAAACTCGTCACTTTCTAACTATTAGAAAATATATTTTCATTATTATAACATATTTTTAAATATGCATAATTATATGATTGTTCAAAGAAAAGTATTATAATTTTTTTAATAAAAAAAACTAACATGTTATGTATTTTTAAAAGCAATCCAACATTTATTTTAGTAGAAATTACCCTAAATAGGACAAAAGTAAAAAACATAGAGAAAGTACCAAAATAAGACTTTCATGTTTTTTTCCCGAAATAGGACTTTGCATCGTGGTAATGTGACTTTGCATTGTGATAATGTGATAGTGTACATGTGCACATTACTATACGTTTTTGGTAATGTATATGACCATGTTTAGTAATGTAAGTTCTATTTCAAGAATAAAAACATAGAAGTCCTATTTTGGTATATTTTCAATGTTTTAGTCTTACTTTGGTCTTTTTCCCTTATTTTAGTTTGTTATTTCTAACAAATAACTATATTTTATTAACTATATATTTTAGTTCAAAATGTTTTTACTGGAAAATTATACATTTTTATATATTATTTCAAACTATAATAATCTTTTTGAAATGAAGGAAATATATAGACAAAAGATCTTAATCTATTTCATCAAATGATTGTATTCAATTAGAGTTAATGTGTTACACCACTTTAAAATATATATTTTTTAAAAATATGTTTCATACATAATTAGTTATATATCTAAAAAATTTATAAACTTTATTAATCTTTAAAAAAAGCCTGAAGTTGTTCTTAATAAAGTATTCATCATTCTCTTTTGTTACATCTCAAAATAAAGGTTTATATAAATTTTAGGACATGTGCATCAATAATTCAATATTAAAACCAAAATCTTTTTCTCTAAAAGCAATATTTATACTAAAAAAATTTATCAAACAAATCATATATCATTCAAGAATAAATAAACAATATTTTATTTTTTAAAATTTAGAAAATATGCGAGCCCGTGCGAAGGAGGGAGTTAATACTAGTATACTCTATAATATTTGGATAGTGTGTAAAATTTATGTAGAAGGGAGAAAGTAACATGGTGAGTTGAATTTTTCTTCATTTATTTTGACTTTTTTAATTAAAATTGCACACAGTTTATTAATCATCAATTAAAATTAAATACCGTAAAAAAAAATTAAATTAAATTTTTACTATAAATTAAAATATAAAGATTGCTTTTTAAAAATATTATATAAGACAAATCCAATCAACTTTTAGTTGTGTACTAATATTATCTAAGTGTTTTTCTTTGCTAATATTTATAGACTTATTGCTTATAAGTAGATTTTAACTTATAAGATGTTTATAAATAAAAAATTCTTTCATGTAGATAGAATGACCTCAATGATATAAAAGTCATTTGGGGATATTGATAATGTATGAGGAAAAAATTGTAAGTAATTTGGTCGAAATGGAGAATCGAAAAAATTGGCTTAAAAATAAATTACCTACTTATTTTTCATAGTTTACATGCAGCTACTAACTTATAAATTAAAAACAGTTTATAAGTTGATCAGTTTATAAGCACAAAGAAATACACACTATATACATAGACCATAGTACTACTTCAATTAATTCATATTCGAAATATATATTGTTTAATTCGAAAAAATAGAATGATCGTATGTGGAAGAATTACTCATTCCGGGATAAAATGTTCTTCCCAGTTACTATTCAAACGGTCAAACTTTAATCACATTCTTTACCTATTTCCGTTATTTATTTCATAAAATAATATAGTCTTGTCAGCTCTTGTTTTCTAGAACTTTTGATATAATTCTTAAATGTATAAATATTTTTTTTTAATATTACACGTACAATCAAATAAATTGAATTGAAAATAAAATCGATTAAAACTCGTAAAAAATGAAATAAAGAGAAGAACATTTTAGATCATGTAAAATTCTAAAAAAGGAAAGCACAAATAATAAGTACAAGTACATTCTTTGGGATTGCACGGCTGACGGCTTTACACCAAGAAATAGGCAGCCAACCGCCCGCCCACTAGGGCCCGACCCCCGTCCAAACCTTTCCGCTTCCGTCTTCTCCTCCCTCCTCCCTTTCAAATTTAACTCCCCTGCGGGTTTACTGTCTTCTCGTTTCCGCTCCTGCACAAACCGCTCCGCACTTCGCTCGCCGGACGACTGAGATTCGTCGCCGGAAGTTGTGGAATCGATGAGCGTTTCGGGCAGAGGAGCATCTCCGTCGACGGAGCCGGCCGAGCCGCTTTACTCGGCTGGGAAGATATCGGTGTGGTGGGACATCGAGAACTGCCAAGTCCCGGTGAACTGCGACCCGCACGCCATCGCGCAGAACATTAGTTCCGCGCTGGTGGCGATGAACTACCGCGGGCCTGTTTCCATTTCCGCCTACGGCGACACGAAGAAGATCTCATCGTCGACTCAACACGCCCTTAACAGCACCGGAATCGCTCTGAACCATGTCCCGGCTGGTATGTATGCCTTGCTGCTCCGTATAATCCGATTGCGGTTGTGATTTTTGAGAGTTTTGTTTCATCGATTTAGAGGGAAAAATGTTTTGATTTTTGTTGCATTTTCTTGTGGCGATAATACGGATTAAGGAATTTCGATGATTTTATCCGATGGTTTTAATTGGTAGGTCTAATCATTAGCATTAAATCTGGAGTGCTATCTATGTGTTGATGAAGGTTTGGATTATAGTAGCTGTGCGGATGATTTGTATTAGGGATTTCACATGTTTTTCAAGTGAAAATTGAAATATTATTGTCAAACATGAATACAAATGTAGAAGAAGTCTTGCTGGCTTCAGTTTGAGTAGCCATCTTCATGACTGATGAGCTATTGTGACCTTTTTCTGTACTCACTGTAGTTTATGAAACTTCAATCTTAGGACACATTTCTTATGGCACTCTCTACTGAGAATAAGCTGATTAATTCTCCCAAGCTGGGCGTAAATGATATTTGTTCATTTGAATATATTTATAAATGCCATTCATTGGGTAATTGTAATTTTTTTTTGTGCACATTAGGTGCTAAAGATGCAAGCGACAAGAAGATTCTTGTGGATATGCTGTTTTGGGCAGTGGATAATCCTGCCCCTGCGAATTATTTGTTGATATCTGGCGATCGAGATTTTTCTAACGCTCTCCATCAGTTACGAATGCGCAGATACAATATTCTTCTAGCACAACCTCAAAATGCTTCTGCAGCTCTTGTTGCTGCAGCAAAGAATGTATGGCTATGGACAAGTCTTTTATCAGGAGGCCCACCTCTTCCTAAGAGCGAGTTCAATCAATTAACTATGGCAGATAGTGTTTCCATTCATTCAAATCAGTCCTCTGCTAAGCAGCCTGATAGTCTTCATTATGCTAACAATAAGTTTGGCAACAACATCGGACGTGGCCCAGATGTTAATTATACGGGCAAACACATTCGAAGAAATATATTTCAATTCAGTAGTATGTCAAGAAATTCAAGTACGATGGTGAGACCTCATGAAGACCATATTAACCCGATATTCCATCATGGACAGGATTACTCTAAAAATTTCAACAGTTCTCAAGATATAGCAGCTCATACACCAGGATTTCGACCTATTCCCAACAATTCTCAACAATTTCGACCTACTCCAAGCATCACTTACCCTGTATCATCTTTGATGAATGCTAGTAACACAACAAAACAATGTCAAAACTCCTCAACAATGCCAGCAAGACCAAACATGCCACCGCCAGCAAGAGCCAATCCGTTTCCACCGCTTCCACACAGCCGCCCTACATTTGCTCCTGACAATGGCAGGCCAAAAGTTAGTGAATTTCCCATTAGTGGATGCAACCCTTCTCTTTTTCAACCAAGTAATGAAAAAGAGGTGAAACCATTTCCAAGTATCAATTCTTCTGATCATCCAAACCTCAACGTGCCTCAGAAAGGACAAAATATCCAAGAACAAACTTCAATTTACAGTGAGAAAGATTCCAACAGTTACCAGCTCTATGGGAAAGAGAGTGTGACGTCAACTTCATCCACAACCCGTTCTGACTATGACTATGTGCTGAGCCTTGGGGAGGTTATTATGCGTGCTTTGGATATGCTAAAAAAGGAGATGCTTATGCCAACTGAAGAAAACATCACTGATTGCATTCGTTTTGGAGACCCACGTTATCGTGACACTAATGTTCAGAAGGCTCTTGAGAGTTCACTTAAACATCAGATGGTAGTAATGCAAAACTTAGGAACCTTGAAACTATATGTGCGCAAGAATAGTTTATTGTGGAAGTGTGCCAATCTAATTGGTGGAAATCCAAAGGAATATTCAACAGAAATCTGGGATAAAATCTATAAATTCATATCTTCCACTGTTGGAAAATCTGCTCTGTTGGCTACTCGAAGCAGGTATAATTTATAAAATTTACTCTAGCACTTGATTAACATTAGTGCATCACTACAAACTACTAATTGGCTGATCATGAAACACATTAACCTGGTATAACACCAGGTTGTACATCCCACTATAAAAAAATCATCCCATTTTGAATTGGATAACAATTATGACATTATTGTGTTTTGTTGAAGGTATGAAGCAGCAACTGTTTTAAGGGACAATAGTTTAAAAGAGTTTACCCTTGGTGAAGTACTTAAGATCTTGCACATGGTTATCAATATTAAAAAATGGATCACGCATCATCCATCAGCATGGCAGCCAATCACTATTACTGTTGCAGAGACTAACAATGCCACGGTCCAGGACAGTTAAAGGCCTTCATATACTTTCTCTCTCCCTCTCCCTCTCCCTATTTCTTCCTCTTGTTATGTTTACTAGCTGGAGCTTAAGCTGGTAAAATTTTGATCCTCTCTCATTATCTTGTGAAAGTGTTAGTCAGTGTTCAACTGTTTGAGTATTTGGAAACTGGCAAGTACAAGCCTGCTTCGGATTTCTTACAATGAAGATTAGAGTATATGCCACATGGAGACTGGATCTGTTTTAGCCCCTCACTGGTCTTATACTTGGAATCGTAAATATCATCTTCTATTCATCTACATCTATCCTATATCTGGAAAGTAGTATACTACTATGATGGAATTACCATCAATGAATTCAAAGAGAATAAGTTCTTAACAGAACTTATTTGAGGAGTCTTTGATTACCTTGGAGCATATAAATCTCTGATCGAAGTCAGTAATCCTGCATTGGTATGGGTGCCGGTTGTGCTACAAATATACTTGTGGGCTTCTTCGGTTAAAAAACAAGCGTCCTACAAAAAAAGCATCAATGAACATGTTTTCTTCTGAACATTTTTGAGATTTACAGTTAGAAGGAAACTAGAAACAAACAGTCAGTATTTTGTATAAATGCTGAATGCCGCTGCCAATGAAGTGTTGCAAGGTTGAGGTATTCACCAAAGGATCACTCGAGTTCCACATTCAGCTTGGCATTCGAACACAAATGGATGCTTCGTATCCTTTTGATTTTTGTACTCCTTGGTTACTTTTAAATGTCTTGTGACGGGTATGCCCCCAAATTAGCACAATACAAATCGAACTGGTTATGTTGTCTTTGTTGTGTACAAGTTTTCTAGTTATATGATGTTATAGGGTTATAGCCTACTAAGATCTACCAAAAACTACGTTTATATGCGCTTTTCGATTACAACATTTTGAAGCTTGCTTGTATTCCGTGTGCGATGTGAAGAGAAAGATGTCTGTTTTTCTGTTTGTGAAATGTTTTTTACCATCGGTTTTGATTTTTTCCCCAATGAGAATCAAAATATGTAGGTGTATAGTCATTCGTTTTTAAGAGTTTGGCTCTGTTTCTACTCCTTTTTGCTGTTTTTGAACCACATTTCAAAATGTGACTTGCAATAAACAAAGCTTCAACTATAAGTTGAATTAGACCTTGCCACCTGAAATAAATGTTGGTTATTTCTAATAACATGTGATAATTCTTTTCCTATAAATCAATTTTATTGTGGGGTATGAGGTGTTTATTTTCTCATGGATTATTCATGTTTTCACACAATATATTGTATTTATTTTGAAATGATTTTTTTGTGGGAAATTATGTTTAATGTACTCGTTTTTATCATATCACTTAAAAATCATCTTTTAAGTCTTTTTTTTGTCTTAAAACATCATATTTTGCCAAGTCCAAATTTGGATGTGCAATTAGTTGAAATGACCCTTTTTGTCTACATGTGATATGCATGTGCTCTTTACTTTGATATTGTACTCATATTAAGTGTGATTGTTGTTTAGATAATGAAAAAAATATTAACTTTGTAATCAACCTAATATTTATTAAGTAGTTGTAAGGAGGACCAGCAGTTGTGCATATCATAAGTTTGTTGAATATAATGTTATAATAAAAAAATATGTTAATTGTTTGAAAAACTTCAATATTATGCTGATTTAAGAGCATAAATGTGACAGTATAGTTATCAATAAAAGTAATGACTCCATATCTATTTCTTCATCCACTAATCATGTCATTTAGTCCACAAACATCACAATCTCAATACCTTATAAATAAAAGTGAACATGGATTCAACTTGAACATATTTTCATCAAATTTTACACTAGTTTTACTGCAAATTCGGTTGTCCAACTCCAAACCCAACTTGATTCAATAATTACATCAAACCATTTTTTTAATGCACGTACTTTATTTAGACGAAATTTAGGAGGTTCATACAAGACATGTCACTCCAAAGTAGACCTGTACAAACTCAACTCAATCCGTCCAGTTCGCCCATTCCATCCTTAAAAAAGAACACATACAATTGACAATGAACTCATTGTTAATTCCAAGACGTTGACTAATTTTTTGGCAAAATTGAAATCAATATTTAGTAGGAGTTTTACTAAGTAGAAACCTCGATTTGTTAGAAATAAATTTATTTTATTTTGGCTCATAGAGTTGCTGCAGTCTTCAAAGGTGACATAAAAGATGCTACAACACAATATACGGGTTCAGGAGTCTATGCACGGGATTTTAAGTTGTGATATGCAATTTTCAGAATCATAGACCTATAGGGATTGTGACTGCATGCTGAAATTTATTTATAATAAATCCACCTCGTATTTAGAAGGTCTTAGGCTACTTGTGGATGAAGATTATAGAAGTGGTTTTAAAGACAAACCCTGTGCATTCCTTTGAGCGACTTTGAGGGAAAAATATGCAGAAAATATGTTGATCTAGAGCATTCACATCGCGTCCCGAAGCTTTCCTTGCGTGAAGAAAGTTATGATCAACATGAGGAATGAGATCTTCAATGCCAAACAGATCATAACATCAAGAAGATGAACTCGAGCTTACAGAGAGGGCTGCCAACACGTTTGTCTTTGTGATCTTGGTGGAGATGTGAAAGTCAAAGCGAATTTGTACATGGTACAGGTTAAAAATCCTAGATTAAAAGTTTTATCATAACAATTTGGAGGGCTAAGTTATTGGTGTAACTTGCATCTAGTGATTTAGTGGAAGGTTATTACACAGACGCGGATCCCAAAGAGTAGGAGAGTTTTCCGAACTGCGTAAACATATTTGGTGTTATTTTTTATGTATTTTATAGTTACAGCGTTCTGTCCAGTTGGCACTGTAACACCCTCTGTATCATCTGCTTCTGTGTGTGTGCTTGTGACGGAGAAAATGTTATAGCACACCGTCTATCATTTGTTTCTGTGACAATGCTATAACATTCTCTTAGTAGTCTATTTGTTTGCATAGCTTTTATTTGGTGATTTACGCCCCCACGAAAGTGACTAACCCGGCTCGAGCTATAACTTTGACTGCATGAGCGAGTATCATACAAATTTGCATCTTTTTGGAACATTACATTTATTTATTTTACATTGATTGAGCAATTATAATTTTATAGTGTTGTATGGTGTAACAATCATATTATATTCAGTTTAATATTAAATACAATATTAGATACAAATATTATAATTAAAAATATTTTCATAAAATAAAAAGTTCTGGGCTGAGTCATCCTATAGCCTGATTGGATCACTTTCATGGGTAGATCCAAATTTTATAGCCCGCCCAAATATCTGAGCAAACAATTCACCTAAGCCCGGTCCATATCTGGCTCAAAGCTGTATTTGTGTTATTGTGTAGGTCTACTCCAAAGTACTCTTGTATAATTAAGGTATACAAACACCTTATTTGTTTACAAATACTTTTATTCAAATTATAAAATTCAAAATTAAAGTCAGGCTAGGGCCTAGGAGTACACCAAAATGGGATACTCTAATTGTACATCAGACAAATACAAATACATCGTATCTGTAATCAGAGATGCTAAATATTTGTATTTGCCTGGGTAGAATTCTAAAACATGATTAAGAATAATAATAACGACTTTACTGGAGGAATACCATGAGAACATTGTTCTTCCAGCCTGCAGAGTCACTCCCATGGCTGTAAAACTCTCAGTTCCAAACCTTTCTAAGAAAATTCATGTGTGGGTTTACCAAAGTCGCTATCTTTCTTGGCTTTCAAGTGCAGATTTCATCCGGAGCCCCCAAGAAACTGATGGAAACTTGCCCAGTCTCCCTGGGTTTCAAACAAAGATTCATTCTGTAAAGAACCAGCTTCTCCCAGACACCCTAATAAATGCAATTGAATCCACTGCAGATTTGGACTCTTCTTTGAAGCTGCTCAAATGGGCTTCCCAGAAGCAGTTTCGCCACACCTCTGATACATATCACGCCATAATCTTGAAATTGGGCATGGCCCGAAAAGCAGGTGAAGTCGAGGGTTTCTGCAAAGAGATGGTGAAGGAAAAATGCCCGGGTTTTGAAGAATCCCTTTTTTCTCTGATTGATTCTTTTGTTAGGAATCATAAGCTTAGTGAGGCTTTGTGTGTTGTTTCTTGTTTGCATTCATGTAGTAACACTAAGCCTCCATCCATATCTGTGTATAATCAGTTGCTTGTTGCCCTTGTCGAGGCCAAGAAAGATTTTAAGGATGTTGTGTATGTATACAAAGAGATGGTGAAAGCAGGAATCGTTCCGAACACTGATACACTGAATTGTTTGTTGCGGGCGTTGTTGGATGCGGGTCGGGTCGATGCAACTTTGGATCATTATAGAAGAATGGAGAGGAAAGGGTGTAAACCTAACAGTAGAACTTTTGAGATCATTATAAGTGGACTTATATCTAGGGATAGATTTGGGGAATCACTTGTGGTTTTGGATGAAATGTTTAGTTCCAGGTGCGAACCAAATCTGAGTTTTTATGCTTCCATACTGCCCATATTTTGTGAAATGAATGAGTTAGAGGTGGGAATGAGGTTGTTTGGAATGATGAGATCTTCAAAGATTTCTCCAAGTGCATCAATGTATGGGTCTATGGTACAATGCCTGTGCAAGAATCTTCTCGCGGACGAAGCTTTAGAACTAGTTGAAGAGATGATTGGTAGTCATCTCATTCCAGATGAGTCTGTGTTCACTAGTGCAATTGATGTGTTGTGTAAAACCCACAGATTGGGAGCGGCTAGGAAGTTATTGGAAGATTATAAGGTTTTCACTGTTTCTCCTTATAATCTTCTTCTCCGGGCATATTTCCAAGCAGGTAAATTTCGTGCTGCGCGAGACCTGTTTGATGAAATGTTCAAGAGAGATGTAACAGATGTTGGGTCATGGAATATCCTCATTAGACACTTTTGCGAGAATGAACAGATGGATGATGCTCTCAAGTATCTATGCAAGATGATCATTTTGTCGGTTGATCCAAACGCTGATACTTTTTCTGCCCTTATCATAGGCAAATGCTTATCGGACGAATGCGAAGAAGCCCTAACATTGTTCCATAAAGTTTGGGACAAATCATGGATTCTTGACGATCTTTCATATGGTAAACTGATCGATTGTCTATGCCGAGGGAAAAGGTATGAAGAAGCTGCAGAAGTGTTCTCCCTAATGTCTAGCAAAAGCCTTCCTCTCAACTCTGCATCATTTGAGATGCTTATCAAGGGCATTTGTGGAAACAAAGTGCCAATTCTTCATGGCCTCTCTAAAAGCAATAACGTGGACGAATCGTCTGTTTACAACACTTTGATCAACACCCTTTGGAGAGGAGGGTACATAGTAGAGGCCACTAAATTGCTGGAGTCGGTAGGTTTTTCATCGGATTCTTCGGGGAAGGGTACTCATGCGGTGTTAATGGGGTCTTTTGTGGAAGATGGAAAACCTACCGAAGAATCCGATGTCTGTGAGGACAGAGTTAGTAGCATACTTGCTGAGGGGTTAGCAGATTGTGATTAACCATTTTAAAGATCAAATAAACCTAACTGATATATGACATTTTTTGAGAGCTTTGGTTTTGAACACTGTCTGAGATTGTGAATTTAGCTGCCAAATGTGATTGTGAGTTGTGTTCTATATGGGCTGTTTGGAGTTGCGTTCGAAAACGGTTTTTGAGTTTTTGATTCATCAAAATACAGCTCAACGTGTTTGACAATTCGTTTCTGCTTATAGTTTATGGGTTCAGAAGTGTAAAATGAACTTCTGAAATGAAATGCTTTTTCAGCAGAGCTAAGAATAAATACTTTCGGTTTCTAATTATTTTTTGCATTTGCTGTCCTAGGCACAGGAGAAAAATGTTTCACTTGGAATCTTTTGTATTGAGGAAATAAATGATCATGGGTAGGGATGTACAAAATTTGGCTCGGATCGGAAAACCAGATCGGACCCGACTGTAAAATCCGGTTTCAGGCTAGACTCGTAAAAACCCAGACCAGTCACCGGTCTTAGAATTGAAGACCGGTATAATTCTTATCCAAAATCAGATGGTTTTCGGGTTGAACTGTTAAGACCAAAATGTGTTTATTCTGTTATTCTTTTTTCTTTTAATACTAATATTTTATTATAAATAATTTTTTATTTATATAAAAACTTTAAGTATAATGTTTGGGCTTAGACTTTTTTAAATATTTTTATATGCAACTCGGTAAAATATAAATGTACTAAAGTGAAACTTTATCAATATTTTTGAAACTTGACAAACTAACGGAGCTACAAATTTTATTTAAAACGTATCATATTATTGATTAAATATTTGTATGTTGATATTATATCTATCTTGAAACACAATCAAGGAATATAAAAACAGAAAAATAAGGTTGCTAGCATAGTTTTAAAAACCGGACAGGACCGGCCGGTTCGGACCGGGAACCGGTGAACACGAGGTCGAGCTGGTCCGGTCCGGCACTTTGGACCTCTTCGCGCATGAACCAGTTCAAACCGGTAAGAACCGGCCGGTTCACCCGGTCGAACCAATTTTTTTTTTTTTTTTTGCAAATTTGGCCAAAATTTTTACTCCTCCCCCGGACCGGGAACCGGTGAACACGAGGTCGAGCTGGTCCGGTCCGGCACTTTGGACCTCTTCGCGCATGAACCAGTTCAAACCGGTAAGAACCGGCCGGTTCACCCGGTCGAACCAATTTTTTTTTTTTTTTTTGCAAATTTGGCCAAAATTTTTACTCCTCCCCTAAGATTCGAACCCTCAACCTATTGATTGTTATCCAAAGCTATCAACCAACCAAGCAAGAACATTTTTTGTTACATATTGGTTCTAAGTAGTATATATTCCTTAATTAAAAGAGTAAATATGAATTAAAAGATTTCTTTATTTCTTAAACTAAAATTCTTAACATTTAAAAATAGAAATAATTCTAATACGGAGTACGTGTCATGAAAAAAATTTATTTTAATATTTTTGGATATTAGGCAAAATATATAAAGAAAAATAAAATATCATTATTTTATAAAACTTTTAATGTATTTTTCGATACGTAAATTTTATTTTAAATATAAATTGACTAACAAAATAAGTTAGAATGATTAAAATTTTAATCAAATATCATTAAATTTTATGTACAGATGAAAGAAATTATTTTGATTTTATACAAAATACGTATATATATATATATATATATATATATATATATATATATATATATATATATAAAATATGTTTAAACCACTGGTTCGACCAGTAAACCAGTGAACCAGTACCCGGACCGGTTCGGTCCCCGGTCCGGTTTTTAAAACTATGGTTGCTAGGTCGTCAAAAAGAGTGAAATAATTTGAGAAAAAAAAATTGGGTTTTCAGGTAAAAAACTAGATTGTAATTTTTGAGGTTCCGATGCTTGGACAGCATACGCACAACTAATCTTGGACCCTATATGTTTAAGGAAGTAAATCTGGGTTTGATATCAAACAACTAAGGGGATTTCTATTATTGCCTAAGCCCAAACCTCTCTCCCTCTCAGTCATAGGACTACCTTGTCTGTAGCATCTTTGTAAATATTTTGAATGCGTGTGAATGTGCAATGTCGAACACAATTACGAATATGCATGGCTTCGAATCCCACATTAAACTACTCTTGTTTTTTACGAAGAAACTTTTATAAAGTTTTGGACATTAAGGCTACATTCTCTTTGGCTGATATAATCTGAATTGAATTTTTTAAGATCTGATCTGATCTAAATGAATATCTGATCTAAATGGATCTAATCTGATCTGAATGGATCTCATCTGATCAGAATAAATTTGATCTCATCTGATCCGAATGGATTTCATTTAAATTCAAATAATTATTATTATATTAATAATAATTATTTATTATTATTAATATAATACAATACTAATTTTTATTTTAATCATTATTATTATTATTATTGTTATCATTATTAGTTTAGTAATTATATTTATTGATATTATTATAAAAATTATTATTATTGTTAATAATATTTAGTGTTATGATTATTGATGGTGATTATCAATATTTAATATAATGTATGATAATAATAATAATTTATTATTAATTATATATAATTATTATTAATAGTATTACAATAATAATTTTATTATTAATAATTATAATCGTAATTATTAATTATTATTACTATCATTTTTATTTCAATAATTCTATTAACTATTATAATTATTACTATTATTATAAATTTATAATTAGTGTTGTGATTAATGATGATGATTATCATTATTAATTATAATAATAACAATAACAATAATCTTTTATTAATTATTATTATTAATATTAAAATAATAATTTTTATTGATGCTAATATAATTTTAATTATTAATTGTTATTATTTTAATAAATATATTTATTATTATTATTATTACTATTATTATTATTATAAATAATAGTTATTATTAATATTAAGTGGTATGGTTAATGATAAAGATTATCAATATTATTATTATATTTACAAATAAGTATTATTATGAATTGTTATTATCATTATTATTAATTATTATTTATTAAAAAGTATTATTATTATTAATTTAATTATTATTATTATTTTAATTATTTTTGTTATTATTAATTACTACTTCCTCCGTCCCGCAAAAAAGTTCTCATTTTAACTTTTCGAGGATTTAAGGGGAGTATATTTTGGTGTTGACTTTTTAAAAATGCCCTTTGATGTGATGAATAAAGTAAGATGAAATGGATAGATTAATAGAGAAAAGGTGTAATGTGATAGGTATGTTAAGAATTAGTAGGGGTAAAAGTGACTTTTTAAAAAAGAAAAGGGAAGTATTTTTTTGCACGGATGAAAAAGAAAAGGGGAACGTTTTTACGAGACGGAGAGAGTATTATTATTTGTTATTATCATTATTATTAATTATTATCAGTTAAAAGTAATTATAAACATTATTATTATTATTAATGATAATAATAAGAATTAGTATTGTTATTATTGTACTCCCTCCGTCTCGGAGTATTCGTCCAGTTTTGACTTTTGAAACTGTTCATCTAAGCACTTTGACTCATCAAATTCTCTCAATGTGTAAGCCTAAATATAGTCATGTGTGATCTTGTTTGATTTGTCTTAACATATAGATCATTAATATATAATTTCTATAATTTTTTAATATACAAATTACAAGATAAAATGGATTAAAGAAGTGTATTGGATGATGTGTAAAAATGAAAGTGGACAAATACTCTGGGACGGAGGTAGTAATTATTAGTGTTATTGTAATATTGTTTATTTTTTAAATACTTTTCTTATCTGAATGGATCTGAATGTATTTGATCTGATCTAAATGAATCTGATCTGAATAAATATGACCCGATCGGAACTGATTTGAATAAACTTGATTTGATATAAATTGATCTAAACGAATCGAATCTGAATCTAATAACAATAAGCAATAAGTAGCAGAAATAAATTTAAGAGAACAGTACCTAAGGTTCTATCAAATATCAAATTTCTACATAAATAACATTTCATATATCTTGACTTACCAAACCCCAACGTAGCTGGAATTATACAAAATTCTTCTTTACCATCCCAAAATTAGGCCCTGTTACGTTCAACTTATTTTTTCTTATTTTTTCTTATTTTTATTAAAATCAGATCAGACCAGATTAGATCGAATCAGATTAGATCAGATCGTATCAGACCAGATCAGATCGAATCAGATCACATGAGATTCAATCAGATCAGATCAGATCAAATCCTATCAAGAATTATTATTATTATTATTATTATTATCTTTATTATTATTATTATTATTATTATTATTATTATTATTCTTAAGAATGAAAAAGCATAAACTTTAGAAACAAGTTAAATAGAAAACTGATTATTAGAAAAAGTAATCCTTAATTATTAGATGTCGAAAAAATTATTTTTAAAATACATTAACAATTAACAATGTCAATCTAATTTTTACTTTTAAAATACTCCTTTCGTCCCCCATAGATTTTCCCAATAGCCCTTTTCTTCTGTCCACAATAGATCTTCTCATTTCATTTTTTAACAATTAAAATACCACAACTACCCCCACTTACTTTATTTATTACACCTCACCCACCTCATTTAATACATTCCAGACTCCACCCATTTTCATTAAGAATATTATGGTAAACTTTCACCTTTTTTCAACTTTCCTTAAAAATCAACCAAAGTCAAAATGAGAACATCTTGGAGGGACGGAGGGAATACATTTTTATTGTTACCTGTAATTTGAGTTTCTAAAGTTTTAATCTTTTGTAAGGATGAAATATTTTAATAAAAATACTATCTCTTACATATATTTATTATCTAAATTTAATTACTTTTTAATGTATATATAAATTAAATATTTATTCTAATGTACATATGAAGTAATTACTAAAATATTAAATTAATATTCTAATTTCACAAACAAATAATCATAAAATAAAAAATATTATTACATTATAATATTAATGATTATTCTAATATATGAATTAACTAATTTTATTTTATTAAAAAATAATCATAAAATAAAAAATATTAATTATATTAAAATATGAATTATCACTACAATTTTCAAACGTTATTATAAAGTCAAATTAAATTATTGATATGAATTTTAAATCAAATCATAATTAATCAGATCAGACCAGACCAGATCAGATCCAATCAGATCAGACCAGATCAGATCCAATCAGATCAGATCCAATCAAATCAGAACTTATTAAAATCAGATTAGATCAAAAAAATAAGTTGAACGAAATGGAGCCTTAGTCACTCTGTTCACATTTTTCCAAAAGAAAGTATAACTTGCAATATTTCTCTCTTATAAACAAAATTCTAATCATCCACTTTTTAGTTTGAACTTTTTTAATTCTACAAAGTAAAAAAACCATTCGACTAGTTCTGAGGGCCACCGCAATATGGTTTTTTAACAAAGTAAAAAGATGCCTTTAAATTAGGTACATACTCCCTCCGTTTGCAAAAAAACTTCCCATTTTGATTTAGGGCAAAAATAAAGAAGTGTTAAATTATAGTTGATTTCCAATTTTTGCCTCTGATGTGATGTGTAAAAGTAAGATGTGATGGATAAATTATTAGAGAAAAGTATGATGTGATAGGTAGGGTATGAAAAAGTAAGGGTAAAAGTGATTTTTTAATAGAAAGAGGAAGTGTTTTGTTGGAAGTGGAAAAAATGAAAGAAGAAGTGTTTTTGGGAACGGAGAGAGTATTTTTTAGGAAAATCATTTTCATATGCCTTCCTTTTAATAATGAATGAGTTTGCCTTGCCTGAGAAGAGACAATTTTTTCCCTTGAAAGAACATGTTCTATTCCAAAATAAGATTCTTTTAAAAAAATGAAGTTCCCAATGTTGTCCCAAAAATGGAAAAAAGACATGTCCTTTTTTTTGTACCACTTTTTGGCACTGTACCAGATAATGCTTCTATGTTACCAAGTACTCAGATGACACAAAAAACCCAAACCAGCCCATTCCCAGAACTGCAGCACATAGATTTCTATGTTTAGAATGAAAACCACAACTACTTGTGCTATTACAGTCTTACCTTGGATTGCTGGAGAGAACAGAGAAGGCCCAGAACTCCCAGGAGTCCTTGACAGAGTCCCTTTGGCAATTTTACCTATAACAACCTTAACCTTTTGGTAACAAAACCGGACCACATCTACATCGAATATTCATAAACGGAAAAGATTAAAATGTTCAGAGCAAGCAGTTCATTTATTCGCAATAAACTGCATCAGACATGTTCAGTTTGTGAGGTTATGAAACTATCTAACAAATGCCTAAGGCAAAGAGCACCAAAAACTGTGCACAGATTTTGGAGGGAAAAAAATTCTCTAAAAGATGTTAAATGCAAGCTGTTGCAGTGCCAAACATAGACAAATCGAAGGACAAGCAAGTTATGCAATGACATATAAAATGGAGGCTGCTACCTTTTGGATCAATGTTCTTCCATTATACTCGTAAATAATAACCGAACAATCACAACCATTTCGAATGCCCGAGTTCTAGCTCATCACAAGTTCATTAGCAGATCAATCCAGAACAAGAGCCATCATTAACACACAAAGTTTGATACACTAGTGATGTTTATATCCATTGTAGGTTTGCATGTTCGACCAACTTAAGTACTCCCTAGTCCCTCTGTCCACACTTCGTTGTTTGCTTTTTTAAAAAAATCTCATTTTTAAGAAATGCATATAAAATCTCAAATAAGCCCTTCCATTGAGTATATCACTTAATCATGTCAACAATGCTCACACCTTATCTCTATGATATTTTAGACAAATCATCATTTTTTGTTAAGTGAACTTTGAAAGGGAATAACTAATTCCGGACAACCAAATTCGGACCAGAAGGTGCAAGCAAATAAGTCACAGAGAAGGTGCAACACAGGTGCTCATTCAGACCAAAGCTGACAATTTTGGGTAGGAGTGTGCAAGGGAAAAAGAGTATTCCGTCTAGATGATTAATAAAACATTGAAACCTATGGCACATAAAAAGATGATTTCTAAAAAGTTGAGCAAATACTGTCTTACATTTACCCTCCGCAGTATTAACATTCAGATGTCTAGACATATAATTATATAAATAAAATTGTAAAGGAATTTTGTCATAGAAATATTCCTAGTTGTTGACTTGTTTCTACACTTCAGTAAAGCATCAGAAATCAATGCATCTAGAAATATCATACTACGTACATAACTACATAAGTACAACACAAGCTCTTGAAATTTCTACATAGAACTACACTCTAGCATTAAGAAAAGGCTTTACTAATAACAAGAATCCCCCAACTCACAAAACTTATGCACTTCTCATCCCTATCAAGGTCCAAAAAAACTAGCCTCATGCAAAGAGAAGCCTGCAAACAACAATAGAAACCTTAAATATAATGGAACATGAAACAATGGCATTAATTAGAAATTCTAACATCATATAAAAATCCAGACCTTTGCCATAAAGCACCATCAAACTGTACTTAGATTAACATTGTTCTGTTCCGCGGCAAGAATCAATCTGTTTTGCTGATCTTGCTCCTCTTGAGCAGGTAAAGAACCCACTCCAATAATATTAATACTCACTTCTTGATCATTAGCAATATCAAACTCAGCAATATCCTCAGCCATTCCATTCTCATGACTATCTTTGTGATTCTGAACAATTGGTAGCCCAGTAAGGGAATCAGGAGCCACACTCAACCCCTCATCCTCTATATCCATGTGAACAATGTTATTCGGAAATTGCACTTCCGCCAGTTCCTTATTCAAAGCTGCCACAACCTCACTAGATTTATCAACATTGTCCATATTCTCCACTCGATTCCTCACCGCCACACTATTGCTTCCAATGCCACCCATTATTCCCCTCTGAACCAACAAAACCTCATTCCTCCTCATCCTCTCCTCAGCAGCAGCCATGTAGGAAACATGTTCCAGTGCCTCCCTGGCGCGTTTCCTAGAAAAGGCCGCTTCCTTTACTTTCTTCTCTGCATTATCTCTGGCCGAAGCGGCTGCAGCACTCATCGAAGTTGCCGCAATCCTAGATGCAGCAAATAAAATCCTTGCCGCACTTTTATCAATGACCCTACAGTGGTCACTACTCCCAGTCTTACCATCCGCATTAGGGACTTTCCTAAGGGTGAATACATCGGAATCAGGGGAAACGCATAGGGGGCATCGGTAAGGGTTGGGTGGGGTGTGGCCCACGCACTGGGTGTGGGAGTTGGAGTGACAATCGACGCAGCTGACGACGTCTTTTTGAAATGAACGAGGCTGGGAAGGTATGTAGACGGTGAAGCAGGTGGGGCAGAAGAACTGTGGGTGGAGTTGGAGGACGCAGGTGCTGCAGACCTTCATGAGATGGCCCTCGTGGCGGACGCCGTGGAGCACAAGCCGCTCCGCCTTCCTGCAACGGTCGCATACGGTGGTGCTAGAGAAGGCGGCGACGGCGCCGTTAGATGAAAACTCTTGTCTCATCATCTCGCTTCTATCGCTCTATACGAAGATCGAACACTCGGAAATTGCGATCGCATTCATCCATAAACAGGCTTAGGTTTCAGAAATCGCCATCAAGCAATGGATTTCCTTCCCTTTTCTATGAACGATTTGGCGAACGGCGGTAGGGTTCCGACGAATCGCATCCGGGGCGGGGAGAGCGAAAATTAGGGTTTCGGGGGCCGCACGGAGAGCCGGGGAGGGAAGAAGACGGTAGTTGATTGGTTGGTTTCCTATTAAGAGCAGACCAGGTTCAAAATTGTACTCAAATACGGACTACAATGTTGTGACAAAAATAACTTACTCTTTTTTTCTCCCCTTCTAAATCATTTTCAACTCCTCCAAATATGTTCAACTTGTGGGTGCAATTGAAGGGGATGGAGAGTGTATTTGGGTTGAGGCCAGGCCAGGGGTGTGTTCGAGTTGGGGCCGGGTGGGGAGTTACCGGGGGGTTAGGTAAGAACCGTCAATTTTACGAACGAGGCACCGGAGTGTCCCTGGGTCATCCCATGACATTGCCCTTCAATGTCACTTGAACCTTGGTGGTTTGACATTATATTCACACTTATTTTTTGGGCTTTACCTTATGATATTTTGGTATTGTAGTTGTGTAATTTACACTAAGGTAATTGACTGTTCAGCAACAAAATACAAAATTTATAACAATGAAATCAACATTGTCAAATACACTAATTTTTTTTATTTGAATTTGATTTTTTTCTAATGTAATGGTGTAATTATTGTTTTTGAAATTAAAATAATAAGTCCCCCGTGATCCAATTAATATTAATATTCCATAAATCATCGGGCTTTCGGGCGTTCATAAGTAACTCGACTCAAGTCCACCTCTGACTGCAATTGATGGAGTATTTTTTTTAGTAATTTGAATTTTTGATGGAATAGTTTAATATTGTGTGTTTTCTTCAAAAGTAAAAATGACTAGAGTTTTTTTTATTTTTATTTTTTAATTCTTAAAGATCTTTTTGCCACTAATATTTGAAATAGATGCAGAGTAAACAGAAAAGCACCCACATACAATTGAAACAAAACACCCAAATTGTGGGAAACATTGTATTCTCATATTTGAAAAATGAACTATCACAGCAGAATGAATAGATCTAATTTTTGTTATCGATAGTAAAAGAAGAAAAGAAGACTTATTGCCACCGAAAATAGGAGAGGATAATGCCACAATTGTTTAGAACTTATTTTTCACATGTTAATTTTTAGCTTATTGGTACATGTGATTTAAATTTTATTTACCAATTCGATTAATTTTCCGTACATAAATCATTTGTAGCTATGCAGTTTTGAGAGGGATATTATCTATCAATTATCTATCATGTGGCTATCATTTTCTGTACATAAATCTTTTGTAGTCATGCAGTTTTGAGAGGAACATTATTTGTCATGTGGGTTGTGGCTAGCATCTCATCAAGGGTTTCATGACCTTTAAGCCTGATACCGAAGGCGCACCCCGATCCACTTACATTGGGACCCCGTTCGGAAATGATCCAGCGGTAGGTATGTTTGAGATAGCTAGCATCGGAAGATGAAAGTTCAATCCTCGATGGTGTAATGCATAAAGCCTCCCTTATTTTTTTAAAAAATTAGTTACTACCCATGTCCTTGAATATGTGTCTAGTTTTGACTTTTTCATTCAATTATTAACTTTGACGTATAATTAAATAAAATATATATTGTATATCTATTAGATAAAATGATATTTTAAAAATATTTTATGTAATAAATGTAACAAAACTTTTTTTTGTATTAATATTTTTTATTATTTTTATTTAATTTAAGATTAAATTTTACCAATTTTGATCAAAAAAATTAAAAATAGATAAATTCGGCGAGTAAAAAAACAGGAAGAGGATGATACGGGATTAATTATTATTATTATTATTATTATTATTACTATTATTAATGGTTAGTGGTTATTATTATTATATTAGGTAGTATTATTATTTATGGTTAGTTAATTATATTATTATTAGAAAGTAATATTCTATTGTTAGGATATTTGTTACCATTTATTATTAGGATTCCTAGATTATTTAGTTTCCTTCTATGGTAAGGATTCTTTAGATGTCCTAGCTATAAATGTATCCATTTCAATGAATTATTTATCATTGAATAAAGAAATTACTTTCTCCTAAACCTTAATCTNTTATTAATGGTTAGTGGTTATTATTATTATATTAGGTAGTATTATTATTTATGGTTAGTTAATTATATTATTATTAGAAAGTAATATTCTATTGTTAGGATATTTGTTACCATTTATTATTAGGATTCCTAGATTATTTAGTTTCCTTCTATGGTAAGGATTCTTTAGATGTCCTAGCTATAAATGTATCCATTTCAATGAATTATTTATCATTGAATAAAGAAATTACTTTCTCCTAAACCTTAATCTCTCTCTTTCTCGCCTCTTTTGTTCTTGGAGATCGAAGGTGCTCGAAATCCTTCCCTATCCCGATACGATACCGTATCAGAGAATGACTGGTTGGAAGAGAGAGGGGTGTAGAATGGCGCTATGAAAGAGCATGAAGCCCATTAGGGACGGCCTTATTGTTAGAATTACCAAATCGATATTGATAAAAAAATGTCATCGAATTGAGAAATAATCCAATGTCATCGAGTTTTAGTCAAACCAACAGATTATGATCTTTACTTTTTAATTCGTATCAAGTTTAAGTTCAGTTTTTACCAAGTTTTATTATACTCCGCAGTATAATTGAAGGTTCTAGTCATTCATCTGTGTAACCAGTTGCATGTTCACAACTCACAAGCACTACAACCATTTTTATGGAGTTGAGAGGTGGTAGACCAAAAAGTAACTATAACTATTACGGACTAATAAATTTTAAATTTAGCCATTAAGGCATTGAGAATAACCTTAAATTTTAAAATTCAAAAATCTAAATTAGAAAATAGAAATTGATCTTTTGGAATATTGATATAGAGAAAATTAGAACTTAGAAGAAACTGAGTTAAACAATTAAGCAGACAAAGAAATGAAAATTAGTAAAAATCTCGCATAAATATAACTTTCCTTACGTATAAATCCTAAAAAAGATGACAAATGTGAGCATGTAAATAGTGTAAATTTTGGCGGTTACATTTATTTTAAAACAAAAAAAAACACGAAGCTATGAACAACACTATCTCAATTGGAAAACCTACGGTGGTCCGTTCGTAAAATTGATAGTTCATACCGTCTAACCCTCCAATAATCCCCCCCCACCCATCCAATCCCAACCCCAACCTATCTCCCCGATCGCGTCAATTGCACCTCGTAAGTTATGTTGACTTCAAAGTCAATTAAACTTGCGAAGTGTAATCAAACGTGGTTGAGGGTTGGGTTGGGGCCGAGATGGGGGAGATAAGAACTATCAATTTTACGAACGAAGCATTATAGGTGTCCCAAATTGGGACATTGTCCTCTGTGACCACTCCTTTTGAGTGGCTGTAGAACCCAGCTATAAAACGAATATGTGAAAAGAGTAGGGAAAAGGAAAGCCAGGGAAGAGGCAGTGCACGGGAAGGGTGGCAACCCTTGAAGCCGAATGACCCATCTCATGCTCTACCTCGTCCCCGTCTACCCTCACTCCCACCTTCAATACTTACATTTTGTATGACCTCAATCAAAAAATTATATGCCTCTTGATGATCCTTTAGTTGTCAATAAAAAACAATAAATTCGTCTTCAACTACAAGTGTGAAGGGATCCCACTTTAAATAGATGGAATATGAAATGGTATGGTCGTATAGAGCAGTACAAATTATAGTACGCACCTAAATGGTGTCAATAGTTGGAGAGTGGGAGTACACTTGTACTAATGGATGGAGTACTCAATTGTACTACTAGCAAAGAACATTTTTATCAATTAACAATGCCCTTGGTGCTTTTTGGATCATGCTAGAAACCCATTACGGTTGCTCTTCATGGATGACAATCACAGATAATTTTATACATACACAGACGACAATCATCTGTGTTCACAAAAGATTATCGTCTCTGTATGTATGAATCATCTATAGTCATCCGTGAAGGCACTCGTGGTGGATTCCTAGTATTTTTGGTACATTTATATGGTTGTTTTAAGTGACAAAATAGTAATTTTTTTCCCTACTTCTTTGGTGTGAATGATCAATAAACCACCAAGTTATGACCTGCGGCCCCGTGTGACGGGAGTGGTAAGTGATTGAGGAGTAGAGCGAGAGAGTAGTACGGTAGCACAAAGCACAACAACACTTCTATTACAACGGTCAAGACCTATCCGTGGACCTTACGCGGGATTCAAGAAAGAAAAGTGGTAGAAAATGCAGGTTAAAAATGATTCTTATCAATGAAACATTCAAACTTGTGAGTTGAAAATTGGATCTGATGTGGTAGGATGGAAATGATGATATCTTTATAAGATGACATTATTAAAACTGTCTATGAACTCAAATCATTCGAAATGAAGCAAAAAAAAATAAAAATTAAGCTCCTGAAACAAACAAGGCAGTGATAGTTAACAGCAAACATACCCACAGTAGACAACAACACTATCCTTTTTTGTCATAGGCAGATATGTTTTGGGGTTCACATTCCGGGCTAAAGAGGCGAACCAGAAATGCGGTTGTAGAACTCATAGAGACCGCCCCACAAGCTGCCCATCTAAGACTTCGAGGAACGTTAATCCTCGGGCCTGCACACAATAACCGTTCACAGTATGAATCACAATTCTTCGACATATAACATTGGTCTAATCAAATTTGCACATAAACGCTGCAACAATCAACAGTTTCATAAGCCAATTTGTTGTTGTTGTTGTTGTGATTTTGCATTAGAAAAAGTAACAAACAAGTTCAAAACAATGGTTTGAAAAGTGTAAGTAGGACTCTACAACTTTCCGAAGTTTCTAGGGGGCGAAAAGGGGGTAAAAGACACACCGTAGTGCAAACGACACAGAACCCAAAAGCCTAAAGCTCCTCCAAATGAGAATATCCCAGCCGTATGTCGCATCAGTCGGGAACATGGCTTACAATCTGATCTCATGACCTCCCCATCAGAAAATCCACACAACTGCCGCAACGCCATGCTTTTCACCCTAGGCCTGACTTGGAACGAAGATTAATTTAAATATATGGACTGGGAAGAAGGAGCCTGATTTAAATCACAGGTAAACATCACTTTGACTCAACTCCAATACCACTTCAACCCATGTCCATTCTAAAAATAATCCTTATATAGAAAATTGGTATGCCAAATGTGAGTGTAATTCACAATGTCAAGCTCCAAATTGGCAATGGATGTCTGAATGCCTGGTGTATGAGTTATGTGAGTTTCACTTATTTGTTTTTTGCTATTATTTTTTGGGCATTGTATAACTACTTTCTTCATTGACATCCACCAAACTTTCTATAAATTATTTTAAATTTTTAGAGAAAAAAGACTAAAGCAGGAGCAAAATATTGAAAATATGCCAAAATAGGAGTTCCTTTTTATTTTTGAAATAGGAGTTAAAATGCATTCACAGTGCCAATAATGACCATATACATTACCAAAAAGTATTGTGAAATGTCCATATACAGTACCACATTACTACAATGCGAGCTTGATGAAAATATGAAATTCCTATTTTGGTACTTTCTCTATGTTTTACTCCTATTTACACTATGTTTGGCTTAAGGAATCTGGAAGAATAAGAAAAGAAAATGATTTTCTCTCATTTTCCTCGCCAAAATGGGAGGAATTTGTTTTCCCCTCCACTTAGTACATTTGTCTTCTCATTTTCTTTTCCTTCACTTTTCTTTTCTTTTTTGCTATGTTTGGTTCAAAGATTTTAAAAGTAAAAGAAAAGAAAATAATTTTCTCTCATTTTTCTCACGGTCTCACCAAGATGAGAGGAATTTGGTTTTTCTTTTTCTTAGTACATTTTGCTTTCTCATTATCTTTTCCTCCCTAACCAAACATGAAAAATTATTTTCCCTCTCTTTTTCTTTGAACTAAACATAGTGTTCGTCTCTAACCAAACAAGAAAAACTGTTTTCCACTTCATTTTCTTTTTCTTTCCCTTTTAAATTCTTTGAACCAAATATAGGGTGAATTCTTAAATTTTTAATCCTTTGTTCATTCCAAAATGCTAATAGAACACAATTCCCCCACGTAATTGATAAGATTTACACGAAATTAAACCTAGCATTAAAAAATAGACATTTATTATGTAATTTTTTTCTTAAAAGCCCTAAAATAGTGTAAAATTCATTCGAAATTAAAATAATTTACATATAATTACTCCCTATTTGGTATGTGAAGTGTTTTTGCACTGACACCCAATACTATGGTATGGAGGAATAAGAGCGTGGGTCGGACTTTCGCCCGCCCCCATTGGGGCGAGGAGCTGCAATAGACGGCGTCGCGCGCCCTCGCCAACGCCACAGGACCGGGCATTCACCCGGCGCGAAGCCGGACGACCCCTCCCCCTGCAGTCGAACTCCGCCGCGCGCCGCGCCTCTCCTAGCGGCGCGGCGGAAATCCCCAATTCCCATTGTAAGTGCCCTAACAAAAAACATACCTGTGAAGCCTCGTGATTACCCGGCTGTTAAGAGATCTGAAGAAGGGACGGAGGTCTGGGCTTTGCTCCTTTTGGGTTTCCTGCCACTTTCAAGTTCAATTTGGGATTCAACTGGTTTTTTTAGGGGAAAATGTTCAAAAATGACTCCATTCGGATAACAAAGACTTTTTTTTTAAAACTTCCCATATCAGTTTATTTAAAGAATGATACAAAATTTTAAAATAGTACTCCGTAAAATATATCAAACCATCTAAAAAATATAAAAACATGAGGTTATATAACCCGATTATTTTAACTAATGATTCATAAACATAAGTAAAAAGAGAAGAAAAGGTTTGACCAATGAATAATAAAACACGACGACAATGTTTGAAAGAGTAATTGGCTAAAAGATGTATGGAGTACTTTCAATTTACTACTCGAACGTATTTACCCAAGTATGAAATTTGGAATTATTCTTCACATTGGGATTTTCCCGACATATGTAAATGAGTCGTGCTTGAATAAAACTACAGTTGACATCACGGATGAAAATCGCGTGTAAAAATGTACACACACAGATGATAATCGTATGTGAACACACAAGGTTCACAGATGTTTTGTGTGTACAAATTTATACACCATTGTCGTCTCTTCCTCTTCGACACAATTAGGGGCTGCCACCCACACCCTTAGACACCCAGCAACTTGTGGCAGTTCCAGATCTTGCTATAAAATTTGTAAGACGTTGGGCAAGCGTGCACTTCTCACTTCCGAACTCCTTAATAATGTTTTTAAAAATTTGATCTCGTCCATTCTGTGTAGATTCAATTATATAAAATAGTCGATGAAACTAATATCACCAAGAGATTCTAGATGAGACGCTTACCAAATTTCAAATCCCAACGAGAATGTTGAAAGAACAAATTAAAACAACAATGTGCAAAGTTGAGATTTTCTTTCAACACAGCCCAAATTCCCAACTACGCATTTGTTTTGCCGTCTTACTCCCACTTATATCTTCATAGAGTAATTTTGTTAAATACTACCTCCGTCCCGCTATATTCGTCCACATTTGATTTTTGGACTGTTCATCTAAGCACTTTGACTCATCAAATTCTCTCAATGTGTAAGTCTAAATATATTCATCTGTAATCTTGTTTGATTTGTCTTAACATGCAGATTATTAATATATAATTTCTATAATTTTTTAATATACAAATTACAAGATAAAATGGATTAAAGAAGTGTATTGGATGGTGTGTAAAAATGAAAGTGGACAAATACTCTAGGACGGAGGGAGTAAAAGTATTTACCTCAGCTTCGCAGTAAGACAGCGTTCCGTCCAACTTTTTTTTGCTTATTACTTATTCTTATTATAATCATATCTTACCAGAACAAAAACAACTTTATTTATAACTGCAATCAGATCAAATCAAATCAGATCAAATATTCAAAAATCAAATGAGATCAGATCAGGCGAACAAAACACAGCCTAAAAGAGTAACTTTTTACAATAAATCAAACTTAAGTTCAAATATGAATTTATGACTTAATAAAATTTGAATCAAATATAATAAGAATAAATAAGAATATTTTTTTTTGTATTACCGGTACATCTGCAAACTTGCTAACCACATATTTGGTCAGGAAAAGCACAGTTAAATTAAAATGGATGAAAATGGATTTGTGTAGTTAAAGTTGTACAACAATATTCATATAGTTAGTTATCCCAATTCCCAAATGCCAAACAGAGCCTTAACATCCCTCCCCTCTACTCATCATCACTTTCATTGCCAAATGCTGATGCAACAGATACTTTCTGTTTCTTTGCCATGTTCCCAACCATCTTCTGCCCAAAACAAAAAACCCAAAATTCACGGAATTATTATAATTTATCGACAAACGACAACGAACCCAGTAAAAAATAGAACCATACTTTAATTTAAAAACTTGGAACTCTGAAGAATAAAAATAAATACCTTCGATTGGCTGCCTTTTGCAGAAAATCCAAACTTCAAAGTCTTCCTCTGATCTTGATCAGCAAGGGCGGTTGCAGTTCTCATTACATGGGAGGCCTGAATGGTCTCTTCTTTCTCTTGCTGCTTCTTATTGACACCGGCCCTAGTTATATATACAAAGAAAACGAGCATCGAGAATCAATAAATGACTAAGGGCGTGTTTGGTAACTGGTGCTTGACTAAATGACATACTCTACTGAGTTTTCTAAAGCGAAATCATTTGGGAACCATCTATTGCAGCCAAATAAGAAGGTCAGAAACTCAATACGCAGATTGAGGTTGCCAAATGAAGCCTATGTAGTTCCTCCATCCCAAGAAAACAAAAGCTTCTCTTTACGGTTTACGATGTTTGACTGAAAGTTATTTTCAATTCAATTTGATTAATAATTGGTATAAAGCTAAAAAATGAAATATACACATTTTAAAACTATATCAAAAGTTTCACAAAACAAGAGGTGACATGACTATCATTTTTTTATCAAACGAGTAATGTAAATAAGCAAATAAAAATGATACTGTGACTTTTTTTGGATGGAGGGAGGATATATAATTATCCAAGAAAAGAGAAAAACTTGGAAGAGAAATTTATAAAATCACTTGAAACTCTAAGATGGGTAGAAAAGGAATACATTTGAGCAAACTTAGCCATCTCTCTCTCTTGACGTTGCTGCTCACGTTTTTGTCTATCATCGCGACTGCTACTTTCGTGCATTTCTCTCATTTCTTTGAAGCGCTGCATGTAAAGATGCAAATATGTTTACTATCCAATGAAACGCGGACAATAACATGATGCGATCAACTAAATACTACACTTGCCTTTCTATGGTTGTGATCGTACGAGCTAAGGTGAGCTTCAAACTCCATAGCCAATTTATATTGCTTGTTGCAAAGGTCACAAAAGAAAACCTTGTGTATTTCCTTCACCTCAGTCTGAATTTTGTGCTCTCTTTCGGCTAAAACCTGGATTTTCATAATGTGCAGGAAGGAAGCAAGGCAGTAGAAGGCCACCAGGGTAATAAAAACTGCACGAAATTCTCAAGACCCTTCCAAACTTGATGTTCGGTACTTGATTTACCGTTCCCGTCAAAAGACACACACATATATATGCTATATGCTGCCTTCTGTTATTAGATGTATGTTTCACAAAAAGTAAAAGATCAAACTCGATTTTTTCTACCATGCAGCAACATATTTATTTACCCTTACGGCATGTTTGGGAACTAGAATTTGGATTTCAAATCCGGATTTGGCTCAAACTTCATGTTAGGCAATCTTAAATATTTGAATTTTAAACAAATTCTTCTAATTCATCACAAAGCTGAATTCCAATTCCATACGCCTCCCTTGTCATTTGAAATTCAAGAATTCAAAATTTGGAATTGAAATGCAGAAATTGAAATGGAATACTAGTTCCCAAACACTACCTTACAGATATTGATGTTATATATAAAGCCATACCTCCCGTTTCTTTGCAAGTTCTTCAGTCTCCTCAACCTCGATTTCAAGCTTTCTTCTCTGGATGTTTTCTTCTGATGTAAAGAAATCATCTTCCTCTTGCTTTCCAATCCCTAGTTTTGCATCTCGTATTCCAGACTTTATTGGCTCAATGATACCTTCAAACACCATATAGTTAAATAAAAAAATCATACACAAAAGGTATCCCAACATAAAAGTGGGAATTGAGTCGAACGAGCATAAGGATATAAATTAATGCTTCACACGTCATATGGGTAAGAGTAATACCCTGTTCATCCTTTCCAAGCCCCTTCCCCTTCCACCCCATTTTCTGGAGAAGCTTGAACCCAACATTTGACGATGTCAATTGTTTGTCTAATGATGCTTGCTCAACATTTTCTAAATCCAAATTTTCTGTTGGTCTGTGTCCGATTGGTAGCCGAAAGTCTTCTATAAGATCCTCAAGAATAGAAGCCTCATCTTCCTATGAGAAGACGAGTAAAGTTTTATGTCATGACGAAAATTGGAAACATTTTTAATATCCTTAAAACTGCCTAACCATAATATATGTGTTGAGTCCAAGCATGACACGACATTTAGAGTGTAAACACTAAACAGGTTCACCAGCATTGGAAAGCATAAAAGTATATACTAGACCAAAATATTCACTCAAGACCAAAAAGATTTAGAGCAGAAGTGGCAAGGTGTTATATTTCAATTTTCAATCAAGAAAGTTAGAGAAGTTCATAAACATCGAGACCATACCAGAAATATTAAAACAAGATTAGATCCTCAAATACCATAATTCATCAACCCTAAACTGCCTAAAGTAATGCTTGTAGAATACAAAGAAAATATAGTGATACTTCTTGAATAAAAAACCAAATCATAAATTATAAAAAATAGAAACCAAGAAAAATGTATATTAACCTCATTATGCTGCTGGTTAGGATGATGGATCCCTGTTTGACCATCAAACCATCTATTGTTCATTTGCTTATCGTCCCGAATAACAACTAAACAAATAACCAACACCCAAACAATTAACTTCCTAGAAACTGGCAAAGTCCAATCCAGAAAGAATAAACAAAGGATATCAGCAATCCAACGACAAGATCCATTTTCAAGGAAAAACTTGTATAGTTCTTCACTTTCTGTTTTGTTGGCATCCAGATTCAATTGTCCACTCACAATATTTTTATGCACAAATCATTGGGAAATATAGAAAATAGTCCTCAAACAACATATCAGCATTGTTGCCATTAATGAAGAATAAGCCAATTCAAAAGATGTTTTTTGTTGTTTTACATTCATTCTTTGAATTTGATATATACTATAAAGCAGACAACTAAATCCGGGCAGAGGTAGTAATAGATTTCAGACAAAGTAGTTCCTTCTGTCCCAAAATGAAATTTTCGGATCGGTTTAAATTCAATTCAATCTATTTTAAAATTGATGTAAAACTAAAAAATTATACACACACACACACACACATAAACTACTTTAAAAAATCCTGTAAATAGTGAACAGAACTTATTAGACGGAGGGAATACATTCAAAGAGTCTAGTAAAATCGAAACATTCAAAGAGACGCCAAAAACTGCAAAGAACTACAGCTATTTCCTGTTTAAACCCGATTTATATTCGGGTTTTTTGGGTTCAAGAAAATCGAAATCGATGAAGAATCAAAGAGAGAAATTGAATATATTCGTATTTGTGATGATAAGCAAAGAAATTACCAGGGTATGATTATGAAGCTTAGAGGAGAGATCAGGTGGAAGGCAGAGTTTTGACCCGACGGGAACAGAGGTCAAGAAATCAAGAATCTCGGATTATAATGAACTAATCTGGATGTAAAGAAACCGGGTAGCGGCCGTAAACGGGTTCGGACTTTGGATGGTGGGATTCCTTTTACGCCCAAAACCACCTATCTTGCTCGAGCACAACCACAATTGTGTTTTGCACTGGGAAAGAACCGGGTATATCATAGGTATATCCCGTAGAGAGAGACACAAAAATTAATTGTATATGGGAAACATAGATAATTGATGTCTGTATGCTTGTGTGACAACTTGATTACTCCTAACACTATAGTTTGACAATTTACATTATTATAAGATATATCGATATGAAATTTTGTGATTGTATAGATAATGATGTAAATCATCTCAACCAGAGTATCGTTCTTAGTCGGTCAATAATGATAAATTAGTCTAGCAAAACATACTAAATTACAACAAAGTGAAATTTGCATTAAATAAGACTAAAACATAATGACTTTCCTAATGTAGGACTTGAACTTTTTTATTCCCTAAATGGGACTTAATAATGACCTAGTGGAATGAATAATGTCCAGTAATGATGGACATTTAGTTGAATAATGACTACTTGATAATGACCAAAAGTCCTATATTGGGAAATAAAAACATATAGTTCTATATTAGGAAAGTCATTATGTTTTAGTCTTATTTAAGTAAATTTCTCAATTACAAATACATGGATTTTAACGTTGAAATCCAATTGGGAAAAAAATACAGACCTTATTTGGCGATATCTTGCCAATGGGAATTTTTTATTAATATTGAAGATTGTACACATTACATCATTTGGGCTTAGAAGCCATTAAGAGATGGAGAGAAAGTGTGCAGAAGAGTAGGAGGGGAGAGTTTGTACGAGAATTGGCTTCCCCGCCCCTTGGTGTGATGATCCATTATCAGGGAAATGGATGCATGCACATCACCGTGAGGAGGGAACCGGGCCACATGACAGCATGTGATCTTCATGTGAAGATGTCTTTCAGATCCTAAGGGAAATGGATGCATGTTGTTCCAATAAATTCTTTTGTCTGTCTTCAAATAATTTATCCAACTTAATTGATCCTCATAATTACTTGGGAAATTTGACTCTGGTCAAATATTATTTCTCATCAATAGACATTTTAACGATTGCGCTATCAAAGTAGCGGTGTAACATTTTATCCCTTTATTTGGTAATAATAATTTGTGATTATCAATCGTGAACCCCCGTGTCTAGTTTCTAGCATTTTTGTTCTTTAGTACACAACATTTCTTCCATATTCACTTTCATTGTCTCTAACTTAATAGGGAGGTTGTTTCAACTTAGGTTGTTTATGTACTTATGATTATTAGCTTGTTGTTGATGATTAGTTTTTTTAATTTATGTGTCGTCTATTGCAATAGTTTTTAGATTAAGTATTTAAAATAATCTTTCTAATACAATGTTTTTCTTAATCAATCCTGAATAAGGAATAGTTACATACGTGAGAAGTACTTTATGTCGTTATACTTGAGATTTATTTCATCAATAGTCCCCCATTAAAATATGTATTGTATGGCTATTAACTGAAAGTACTTTGGTATTTTTCATCATCTAAACTTAGAGTACATTTTTAAAATAATTCTTTCTAAATGAGAGAGTATATGCAATTCAAAAATTTTAAAAATATTGATAAATTTTTAATAATCCAAGAATTATGTAAAGTCAACATTTTATAATCTATATCAACATTTTTTTAGATTATTAAAGTCCATATATTGTTCAAACATCAATGAGTGATTATAAAAAAAATTGAAATAATAAAAAATTGTGAATGTAAAAAAACACGAAGTAATATAATTAGAGGAATTTACTTAAATAGCACTAAAACATAATGACTTTACCTAAATAGCATCACATGTGTTTTTCTTCCCAATGTAGCACTTTTAGTCATTATGCATTAGTCATTATTCAAGCAAATATTCGCTATCACTGGATATTATGGACATTATTAAGTGCTATTTAGAGAATAAAACAGTTTAAGTGATATTTCGGGAAATAACTTAAGTTTTAGTGCTATTTAGTGCAAATATTTCTAAAGGATATTATGTTCTTGTTTTAGTAATTAATTAATAGACTTAAATTATTATCTCAGACCGGATTAGAATATAAAAGTATATTTGATTTATCTAATTTAATCAAATTCTGTAGTAGACCTAAAGTCCACCATGGACCTACCTATAAACAAAATAAACATTTATTTACTTTTTAAATAAGTATTTGTTTTGTTTAAATAAAAAAAAGTTTTTTTTACGTAAAAAGATCCACATAAATAATATGCACCCAAAGTGCACCAAAGTGTTGGACAATGTGCTATCATGAATATATATTTTTGCAATGTCTTTTGCCCATTGTCTTTTAGGTTTTGATAATGAAAAAAGAGTGACATAATATCATCATCATATTGTGCATCAAGGCTAAGAATCAAAGCTACAACAAGTTCATATCCGTCCGTGAAGAAGGGACTTGAGCATCGGTGGAAGGAACGAGACCAAAGAGGTTGTTTCCTTAGTTGGGTAGTGTTTTAGGTCTTAGATTTTGTGTTAAAGAGTATGGCATCTCTAAGGTTCATTCCTTATCATCCTACCTTTAAAACACATTTTTTTCAGCAAACTATTCGAATAAGTTGAAAACTATTCGAATAAATCCCTGAACTTCTATTCTGACTTAGTTGAATAAATCCATAACTAGTTGAATAAGTTAGATTGCAGTTTCACCAAAACTAGTCGACTAAGTCTTGACTTAGTCGAATAGTTCGGCAGTTTCAACTCTTAAACTGCCATTTTTTTCAAATCTTTGGGTAGTTACTCCGTCCTATCCTTTTTTAAACTACTCTATCTCGTGTTTTTTGCCAAGAATATACATTGAAAATTCTTCAAAAACATATCCTTTGAATATCCAAAGAGTTCTACTCAATCCCCTCCTTATATCCAAGCAAGGCAATTGTTTTTTATTGCTAAATCATTTCTTGCTTGAGTTTTTCCTCATTGCTTGAGTCTTTGAGAGATATTGCCATATTCTAAAGGACTTCATTGTATTTGAAACAATCTACTCCGTGTTGGGAGAACTACTCGGTTGCGGTTTGTTTTCTTACTTTATTGTAAGGGATTTGTATTCCTGGTGTTGGGATTACACCAAGTGGTAGAAATCCTAACGGTTTGTGAAATCAAACGTTAGGTGGAAGAAATCCTGAGTTTTGTGAAATCAAAACTTCGGTGGTAAGATAAGAGGCTTGTGAAATCAAGTTCTCGAGTTGTATTTGGATTGTCAAACTCCGTTAAGTTTTACGGGTTAGTGAAGGCCTGAGCACGATTGCTTCGAGGACTGGATGTTGGCATTTAGGCCAAACCAGTATATATCGTGTGTGCATTGATCTTATCCTTCACTTTATTTTGTTTGTGGTGCATTGTTTTTTGTTGAATATTCGTGAAGAACGTTTCCGCGCAAACAAAACTGGTCTTTTGGGCAACACCTCTATTCACCCCCCTCCTCTAGAGGTGTGCGAGGCGTCTAACACAAAGAACAACTCCCAATTTACACTATCAGTCATTAACATGCTCTTGATCATAGCTAGGGGTGCTCATTCGGTAAAACCATACTGAACCAAACCAAAATTTTGGTAAAATAACTTTTGTGCCGAATCCCAAATCGTACCATAATAAATCGGTTCGTATGGGAATTGATAATACCGAAAAAATTGAACATTTCATCTTATTTTCATCTATAGTTCATTTTCTTTATTCTCAATTTATATCAGTAGCCATCTTATTCAAAATTTGAAGAAATTAGAAATAGGCAGGGGTGGTTGTTGCTGGGGCAGTGTTGGGGGCGGTGCCGGGGGTTTCTTCTGCTTGTCGGTGTTTTGTTGATGCTGCTTTTGCGCCTAATAGTGGTAGGGTTGCTTTCGGGTGTGCTCTATTTTCTCCGTCGAACTGTTTTCTTGCTGCTATTAATGGGGAATTACTGTGTTCTCCGGACCCTCTTATGGCGGAGGCTATGGCGTGTCGTGAAGCTCTATCATGGATCAAGACGCTTGATATTCATAACGTGGAGATCTTGATGGATTGTCAACCTGTGGTTTCAGCAATTTCAGATACTTCATTCTCTCTTACTTCTTTTTTTGGTTCGTTAATTATTGAATGTAAGGCGTTGTTGGTCGGTTTTTGCTCTATTTCTATCAATTTTGTTCGTAGAGAGTTAAACGTTGTTGCTCATTCTCTTGCGAGGAGAGCAGAGGCCCGTCGTTCTGTTTGGGTTTCTACTCCCCCGGATTTTGTAATCCCTCTTTTACAATAATGAAGTTTCTTTACTTTCAAAAAAAATAACTAAAAGTGCTAATTATGTTCAAATATCATCTCCAAAATAAAAAAAAATTCTAAGGATGACACAAATAATTTTTTACAGAGATGAAAAAAATAAAAATCATTTATTTTACTATGATTGAAAACATATTTAACCATACATTAATTTTATTACGTACATATTCTAAATGAGTTGTACTCTTATGATATTTAGATCCACATGTGTTGCATCAACGAATTAAAAGTGCTAGTCATGTTCAAATATAATCTCCAAAATAAAAAAAATCTAAGGAACTATTAATTATTTCTTTAGATACATTATATTTTGATTGAATGTGAACAAACATTAAGGCTCCGTTCCGTTCAACTTATTTTTTCTGATCTGATCTGATTCTAATAAGTTCTGATCTGGTTTGGTCTGATCTGATTGGATCTGATCTGATTTGATCTGATTGGATCTGATCTGATCTGATTGGATCTGATCTGATCTGATTGAATCTGATCTGATCTGATTGGATCTGATCTGATCTGATTGGATCTGATCTGATCTGATTAATTATGATTTAATTTAAAATTTTAAATCAATAATTTAATTTGACTTTATAATAACGTTTGAAAATTGTAATGATAATTCATATTATAATATAATCAACATTTTTTATTTAATGATTATTTTTTAATAAAATAAAAATAGTCAATTCATATATTAGAATAATCAATTATATTATAATGTAATAATATTTTTATTTTATGATTATTTTTTTGTAAAATTAGAANAGTAGCAATAAAAATATATTTTAAAAGTAGAATTAGATTGACAATGTAATAATGATGATGATGATGATGATGATGATGATAATAATGATAATGATGATGATGATGATAATAATAATAATAATAATAATAATAATAATAATAATAATAATAATAATAATAATAATAATAATAATTCTTGATGGGATCTGATTTTAATAAGTCCTGATCTGATCTGATCTGATTGGATCTGATCTAATCTGATTGGATCTGATCTGATCTGATTGGACCTGATCTGATCTGATTGGATCTGATCTGATCTGATCTGATTAAATCTGATCTGATCTGATTGGATCTGATCTGATCTGATCTGATCTGGTCTGATCTGATCTGATCTGATCTGATTTTAATAAGAATAAGAAAAAATAAGAAAAAATAAGTTGAACGGAACGGGGCCTAAGTCTACATTAATTTGATATATCTAGAAAGTCATAATAAATGATTAATTAAGAATACAAGGAGTGACAACAAAATCAGTATTTGCATAATTTTCAAATAAGTTTATTACACCAATTTCGTATGGTACATACATTAAAGAGTAAATTCCATAAAAGGTCTCCAGTTATAGGTCGTTTTACATATTTAGTCCTTACATATCAAATATTACTAACCCCAATTATTATATTCATTTCCACGAATGATCCTTTGTTAACATTTCCATTAAGAACGTGGATAAAATTGTATATTCATACTTCTCTCTCTCCTCAGTTAAGCTTCCTCCCTCCTCTCGTACTTTTTTTCTAACTCGTCGCTGAGTTTGAAGCTATAAACTCAAAACTGAAATGATCATTGCTCTCTCAATTTATTAGTCTTCCTGGTGGAACCTAAAATCAAAACCAATAAGCTTTATGGATGAGTTTTATTGGTTAGTCTCAAGAAATTAGAAAGCAAATAAACATTAAAACTCATCAATGAAGGTTAAAAGTTTCGAATTTGGGTTCTACCAGTTAGACAAACAATTGAGAGAAGAGTGATGATGTCGGTTTTGAGTTCAAAACTTCAAACTCAGCAACGGGTTTGGGAAAGGAGTGCGAGGGGATGGAAGAAGCTTAATTGAGGAGAGAAAGAAGTGTGAATTTACAATTTTATCTACGTTCTTAACGGAAATGTTAACAAAAGACCATTCGTGGAAATGAATATAATAATTGGGGACTAAATTAGTAATATTTGATATGTAGAGATTAAATATGTAAAACGACCTATAACTGGTGACCTTTTATGGAATTTACTCTACATTAAATATGTGCAAAAAATAATTGTGTAAAATGATTATTTATAAATCTAGACACTGGTTGTATTGTAAATACTAAATACACCCCCATTCTCATAAAACTGGATTTCAATATAATGGATGGTTCCTATCACTTAACTCTTTCGAAAACCCCCACCCGGTCTTACCCGGATCCCACCTCAATCGCATCTCCTAATTTAGTTGATTATGGCATTGAAAAATTGATCTCGAAATCTACTAAATTTAAGGGCTCCAATTGCAGTAGGTGGAGAATGAATTCGGGTCGGACCGCGTAGGATTTTTCAGAATGATTAAAAGGATAGGAACTCTTAATTTTTTAAATAACAATATAACACTATAAACACCTCAATTAGAGCCAATATCATCCCACAAAAACATTGTCGCCAATTAGAACGTACACTTGTCGCATGCCCGGCCTCGGAAAATGAAAAAATGAAATTGGACCGTCCGAAATTTTCATTTTGGACACTAATTCATTATTTTAGAATACTTATGCTTCAAAATTAATGATGAATTTAAAAATATGAGGGTCTAAAATTTAGAGGCGGTTGACCACTTTATAACCCTCCGGACCACCCATGACCTGTCGTGCGTAAACCCCCACCTGACCGGACCGGAACATAAATATGAGCCAATATCATCCCATAAAAACCTTGGCGCCGTAAATAACATGAATATGTCCGAGTAAATGGGAACTCTAATTTTACTGGTGCTCCATGATCTAGATATAGAATCACATCCACTCGCCATGAAGATATGATCATACTTTGATCAACAACCATAATATTCCTAGATACCACCAAAGATACTCTCGTCTTCTTTAGAAAGAATAATATTTTAGGAGAAAATATTTCTCTTGCATTTCTAATATCCACAATATAAACAAATGTTGTGTATATATGTAGGACCCCACATGCTAGAAACTTTATACTCCACTTGTTCTAAAAAAAAGTTCCAATTTTGATCAAGTGTAAAAATAAGAAAATGTTAAATTGTAGTTGACTTCCAATTTTGTCCTGATGAGTAAAAGTAAGATTTGATATATAAATTATTAGAGAAAAAGTATAATGCGATACATGGAGCATGAAAAAGTAAGAATAAAAATGGTTTTTTAATAGAAAATGGAAGTGTGTGTTGAAAGTAAAAAATTGAAAGAGCAAGTATTTTTGAGAACAGAGTAAAACAATTACAAAAAGTAAGAAATACGAAAGAAAATTATTATTCTTTCCTTCAACATCATCAAGTAAATTACACTCTTCAATTAAGGTAAAAAAATGGAGTAATTCATATTTAAATAGTAGAGTGGAAAAAAGTGAGTATTATATTACTTGTGATATGATTATTCCACATGTTAGCAGCTCTTAGGCTACCCATAAGCCACTTTAACTGTTATTTTCCTTGAGTGAAAAACACATCATTCTTTATTAATGTCTTTTCAATGAATCCACACCACCAATCATAATCAACGGCCTTCCCTCATTCATATTTACCAGAATCTTCACACAACTTGGACCCCTTTATTTATTTAAATTTCCCATGCATGCAACCACCAACCCTATAACTACCCCCACACACTCACCATTCATACACAAACCTAAAAAAACCTCCCAAAAAAACCACACTTAAACATACACCATATAATAACCACACATATAGATATCCAACAAAAAATGGGGAAGAAATCGACGTGTTCTTTCCTTGGACTCTTGAGATTCAAGACGAAGAAGAAGGCGCGGAGCGAAGAAGAGGACTATTACACGAGGGAGGACGACGACGGGTTAGTGAAGAAGGCATATTACAAGGTGTGGCCGAGCGATGAAGATCGAGTCGGTTGGGTGGCCGACCCCGAGATTGATGCCAAAGCGACTGCTTTCCTCAACTGCAAACGCCAGCTGTTTCGTTGCGTCCCACCTGACCACACGGACGCTGACGTCGTCAGCGAATAACCTTTTGTATATGGGTCGATCAGGTAATGATCGCTCCGATGTACTATGGGTGCAAATGAATATATATATATATATATATATTTATATATATATATATATATATAAATAAAATATGTAGAAATGTTCATTCCATGCATCTCTCTTCTAGATCGTCTCATAAGTTGGAATTGCTAGCATGCAGCAACATGCATATATATGTAGATATATAAAAACGCTTTGATTGGACGATTTGGGTTTTAATGTTTTCATGTATCGTAAATCCTACTGAAAATAAATAAAATCAGTTGAAGATTTGAAGGGTTTGGTGGCATTGCATATTTGTATTTGCAGACGTCAGTGATCATTTGGGGTTTAAAGATTTCATGTACTCCCTATCTCTGTCAAATTGTTTGTCCCAGTTTAACTTTAATATTAATGTTGATGATAAATTGTAAGAAAATATATCTAATTAGAGTGTAAATTTAGCATATATAGGTTTATTTTAAGATATAATTTTGATATATCAAATTTTTATAACTTTCATTTAGTCAAAACTATATTTAATTTGTTATCAAAGTTAACATAAAAATCAAAATAGAACAAATATTTTGGGACTAATTGATCAGGTCTACTTAGGTCTACTTAGGTCATGTTTTCTCTAACTTATATTTTAACTTATTACTTATATTTATTGGAATCAGATCAAATCAGATTATATCAGAAATAATTATAAATAAAACTAAGAGTAGTTCCGAACTTATTTTTGTATGAGACCAGTTTTTCGCCCGGTAAAGCCAAACCATGATAAATTGGCCCAATCCAAGTCCTCCAAAATCCTCAAACCTTATCCTTTCCGGACGCTCAAAAAATCAATCTCCAGCAAATCCGCCATTTCAATGGCGTCCACAGCACCATCTCTCTCCTTCCTCACACCTCACATCTCCGCGATTCCCACATCAAACCCCATTCCCACTCGTTTTGCGTTTCCCATTTCGCCCCTCAAGCCCTCGAAAATCACCCTCCCTGCTGCGCTGCACCACGCAGCCAAGCCGCTCTCCTATGAAATCGAAGCCGCATCGGATCGCCTGAATCCGGTGAAGACGGATGTAGAAGAAGAAGAAGAAGTTGAAGCGGAGGACGACGGATTCTACGAGATCGAACACGGCGGGATCTGTGCGGTTCCGAAGAAGAGACGGTCCCGATCTAAGTCACGAATCCGGAGAAATATCTGGAAAGGGAAAGCTCGGATTGCCGCCGCGAAGGCTTACTCGCTGGCCAAATCAATTGCTACTGGGAATTCGAAGAGTTTTCTGGTCATCAGCAAATCGTCATCTTCTTCATCATCATCAGAGTCTTAGTTCTGTATGTATCTCTCTATCTCTATCTCTCATTTCCTCTTAATGTGATTGTTGTAGTCCTAGAATTGAATTGAATTCCGAAATTCTCTCTTGATGCTGTTTTGCTTGCAATTGCCTATTACGGAGTATCTTTTATTTTCATCCAAGTATGTTGAAAACAAATCAAAGGCTAAAAAGACTAATATATGTGAGTTACCCTTAGTTTTGGAACAAAATCTCATAGTTCTCTTTGGTATTAGTGCATTAAGTCATGAAATACCTGATATTGAAGACATAAAGCCCCCAAATGGAACCCCAAAGGCTAAAAAAAGGTTCATATATAAGAAATTCCTAATGGACTATCTTTAGAAATTCCTTGTAAATCGCACCCCCTTGCTTCTCGAGCGAGCAACAAGTCAATCTCTGACCAAAGAGATTCTACCCAATCCAGTATTATTTGAATAGTACAAGCCAAATGCAGTCCGACTCAAGATATAAATTGGATAAATTATTCAAGATGGAGCCAGAGATATATGCATAGAAGAATATATTTAGAGTGATGTAAAGATATCCAGCGGGGTTCGCGGAATATTATCACATGATAGCGCCAGCCTCAAGAGGCCCGTTCTAGCTTCAAGGGCCCGCGCCAGCCTCAAAAGGTCCGTTTTAGCTTTAAGTGTCCCTCTAAGGGATGACACTAGCCTCAAGAGGTCCATTCTAACTTCCAGAGTCCTTCCAAGGAATGGCACCTGCCTCAAGAGGCTTGTTCCAGCTTCCGGAGTCGCTCCAAGGTACGATGCTGGCCTCAAGAGATTTGTTTCTGCTTCCTAGGTCCCTTAAATGCACCGTGCCGACCTCAAGAGATTGGTTTCTGCTTCCTGGGTCCCTCAAATGGACTGTGCCGACCTTAAGTGGTCCGTTCCAGCTTTCAAGGGACTTTCCAAGGGACATCGTTGGCCAAGTGGTGCATTCCAGCTTCCAAGGTCCCTTCAATGGATGACGCCAGCCTCTAGAGGTCCGTTCTTGCTTCTAGGGTCCCTTCAAGGGACTGCGCCATCCTCGGGAGGTCTGTTCTAGCTTCAAGTGTCCATCCAACGGATGACATTAGCCTCAATAGGTCCGTTTCAGCTTCATAGGTCCCTCAAAGGGACAGTGCCGACCTGAAGTGGTCCGTCCCAGCTTCCGCGGTCTTTCAAAAGGGACTCCGTCTAGTGAACCAGTCAAGATGTCCATCCTCGAGTGGAATAATGAATCAAGCAAGCATCCGCCGCCCACTATCCAGAGTTCTTCCGGCCTCTTGGGAGGAAGGGAGTCCAGTGAGCTGTCCGCCGTCCACTGTCCAGAGATCCACCGTCCCCTAGGGAGCAAGGGAGTCCAGTGAGCCATCCAGTGAGCCATCCAGCGTCCACTGTCCAGAGATCCTCTATCCTTTAGGGAGCAAGGGAGTCCAGTGAGCTGTTCACCGTCCGCTGTTCAAAAATCCTCCGTTCTCTAAAGAGCAAGGAAGTCCATTGAGCCGTCCGACGTCCACTGTCTAGAGATCCTCCGTCCTTTAGGAAGCAAGGGAGTCTAGTGAGCTGTTCGCCGTCCACTTTTCGAAAATCCTCCGTCCTTTAAGGAGCAAGGGAGTCCAATGAGCTATCCACTGTCCAGAGTTTCTTCGTCCTTTAGGGAGCAAAGGAGTCCAGTGAGATGTCCACCGTCCAGAGATCCTCCATCCTCTAAGGAGCCAAGGAGTCAAGTGAGCCGTCCGACGTCCACTGTCCAAAGACCCTCTGTCTACCATAGAGCCACGCCTTTCGTCGAGTTCCATCGTGGTCGAGCAAGCATGTCCGACCCTTGTCCTGCGAGTCCCATCCATAAGAAATACAATAGATAAGTTGTACAAGCTGAGAAAAGTAATAGTGTAAAAGAGTGAAGATCTGTAAGTCGGTCATCGTTAGATGATCAGATTATTGGAGATATTCATACTCCCATATCAAGATAGAGAAAAGAGTTACAAAGAGAGAACCGGGGAAGGTCTATCCTTCGATAAGATCAGAGCGCCCAACCACCGTGAGATAGATATCGAGCTACTGTTTAGAGGCTCCCAAAGAATATTGAAAAGCGAGCCCCGAGAAAGTCTTCTTCCCCGAGGCACCAAGTCCTCTTCCTGAGGCACTAAAAAGAAAGGTTCCTCTTCTAAGAGGCACCAAGTCCCGAGAAAGTCTTCTTCCAAAGAGGCACAAAGTCCAAGAAAGTCCTCTTCCAAGAGGCCCAACTCTCCGAGAAAAGTCCTCATCCAAGAGACACAAATCCTTGAAAAAAGTCCTCTTTCAAGAGGCACCAAATCCCAAAAAAGTCTGTTTCCAAGAGGTCCAAAAAAGAAAGAAAAGTCCTCTTCCAGGAGACATAAATCTCTGAGAAAAGACCTCTTTCGAGAGGCACCAAGTTAAATCCTTACCCACGAGGTAACGAGACCCTCCAAAAAAGAAAGTCTTTTTCTCGAGACACCGAAGAAAGTTCTATCCCATGAGGCAACCCATCGAGTCATATAGTTTTTGAATCTGTCTCGTTCCCCGAGATAGACTCAAAACTAGGGGGCATGTGATGGATTATGGATTGTACCTAATCCACTATTATTTGAATAGTATAAGTAAGCCCAATTCAATCCGGTCCAAGATATAAATCAGATAAATTATTCAAGACAGAGCCAAAAATATATAGACAGAAGAATATATTTGAAGTGATGTAAAGTTATCGAGCGAGCCCGCGGTACATTATCACATGGAAGTCACATGGGCTTCACATGGAGGAGGTCCTCTTTTGTCTCCATCAATCACTCCCTTCTCTCCTTTAAATGTAAAGCAACAGGAAGAAATAGGAGAGACTAGTTCCTACTTTCCCATACTAGGTAATATTTCTTCTTCTTTAAGCTTGGAGCTCCATTAATGGCTTCAAGCTCCTACAATGATGTATATGTACATTCTCTCGATAATAATAAAAGTTCCTCCCTTTGACATGGCACCGCCAAAAAAATGCTCATGATTTTCTCCCGATTTTGGTTTCCACTGGAACGGACCACTTGTGGTCTGCGCGGTCCATTTGAGGGACATAGGAAGCAGAAACAAATCTCTGGAGGCAAGCCTCGTACCTTACAGCGACCCTGGAAGCTAGAACGGACCTCTTGAGGCCGGCGCTGTTCCTTGGAAGGACTCTGGAGGCTAGCGCCGTCCCTTGGAGGGGACACTTGAAGCTAGAACCTCTTGAGGCTGGCGCGGTCCTTGAAGGGACCCTAGAAGTTGGAACGGACCAATTGAGGCTGACGCCATCCCTGGCTCGCTAGAGTTTGAGGAGGCTCGGAGTTGAATAAGGGTCTCCCTCGCACCTGCCATCCATGGCTCGCCGAAGCGGGAGGAAGTGCGCTTGTTAAAGCAGAGGCTTGCTAGATCTTGCCTGAGGCTCGCCGGACCACAGGAGGCTCGCAGCTCCTGTCTGTGGTTTGTCGGAGGAAGAGGGAGCTAACTAGAGGCTCGCCGCTGCCGCCCGGGGCTTGCCGGAAGAGGAAGGCTCGCTGAATTTAGACCACGGTTCGCCGAAGAGGACAATTCTGATACCTCCCCGTAGCTACCTGAGGTCTGCTGCTGCTCGCCTCGCTCCAGTTGTTTGCCGTCCATCGGGACTGGTTGATTTATTGGAGATGTTAGGTATGAAAAGAGAACACTCCCAGCCCGAACTGAAAACACCACCACTCCTCTTTTTTTCTTTCCCTTGACTTTTCCACTCTTATTTTTATTTTTTTTACTTTTGTACTTCTCCTCTCTCTTTTTTTATACTTTCACTAAATATTGTACGAACCAAGAAATCATACTCCTTAGCTTTTTTTAAGGGTCCTACAGGTAGTGCCAGTGATGGAAACCGTTTTTTCGGGCGTCGACCCGACGAACTCAGTACCGGGTTGGCACCGCATCGAACAACGAAATCTGGAAAATAAACGTGGAAACTCAAATCAGGAAAAACCACGGGCCTTTTTGGGCAGTGCCATGCCGAAGGAAGGAACTTTTATTAATCTTTGAGGGATTTACATATAAATCATTGTAGGAGCTTGGAGCCATTAATAGAGTTCAAAACTTAAAGAAGAAGTATTATCTAGTTATCTAGTATCGGAAAGTAGGAATTGACCTCCCCTCCTTCTCCCCGTAGTCTCATATTTAAAGGGGAGAAGGAGTGATTGATGCAGACAAAAAGGGACCTTCTCCATGTGAAGCCCATGTGGCTTCCAGATGTAAATGTTCCGCGGGCTCCGTTGAATATTTTTACATCCTTTCAAATATATTTTTCTCTCTATACATCTCTGGCTACGTCTTGAATAATTTATCTGATTTATATCTTGGGTAAGGCTTAATAGGATTTACTTGTACTATTCAAATAATACTAAATTAAGTAAAATTCCTAAAATTCCTAATGATGTTATTAGGTATGTTATATGGATCCACCACCGAATTCTCATCATCCCTACTCGTCCCAAGATGGATACAAAGTGTTAAGTTTAGCGGACTTCTTTAATATTTATGCACCAATTGTCTCATGTTTTAATTTTAATGCACCAATGAAAATATTTTTTGAAAAACTATATCACCATTTCAGGTCACAGAAATAGAAGACATGATTAAAATTTTACAATTTTTGGTTATCACATTCCATTTATAGTGGGCAGCTAAAGATCAATTTATTCCTCAAAATAATATATTTTCTCAACAAACCTCGCGTCAAAGCAGTTCATTCGCTCATATTTTGATAAGATGTATATACGGACACTACACACACATATGATTGCAATCAGCAAAAAATAATGATTCTTTAAATTACCTAAGCTTTGTAATTCAATTGAAGTAAAAGTTAAATGTAAAAGCTCGCAATTAACAATATTCAAATTAAAGAGAATAAATTATATCATCATGAAATGAAAACCACAATATACAAATTACAGAGAATAAATTATATCAGCATGAAATGAACATCAATTGATGTGGTAGTCTTGTCGCTTGAGCTCGGAGTGATTTTCTAGAGTTGTGATATTGTAGTCGTAAGGCCTACATAAAAAAAGTATGGAAGAATTTGTCAATTTTCTAATTGGGTGTAAATTATGAAATTGCATGCTAATTTTGGTAAAAACATTGCATAAGAATCTGAGGAAAATGCAATTTCCAACAATTTTTTTTTGAAGTTGAGTATGAATTTAGGAATAAAAAACAATTCATTTTCAAATGAATCTCTTCACGATTTGCCTGACGTGTTTTCACGTGCACAAGAACAACCAAATATAAATCCTAACAAATGGTGAAAATTGAACCAATTAAAGCTTGCTAATTGAAAACCTTTCAATGATTCATCATGAAGGAAACCCCCACGTGAATTTTGGAAAGACATATGAACCAGGATCGCAAAAATTAAGGAACAATTGCGTTTCGAAACCAGATGCCAATTCGGTAGTTTATTTCGGGGAGCATCGGCTTAGAAGTTGCAATAAATATTGACATGTTTTATTTCATAAATTCCATATCATATTTTGCTTGTCAAAAAGTGTCACATAAGCTTTGTCGCATGTCTTAGAGTTTGAATTATTCTTTATATACGGAGTATATATAATAAAAGATTAAAAATTGGATTAGAATTCCTAAATGGCTACTAGCATTGGGGTTGGTCTAATGACAAAATGGAGCCACACTTCACAAATCTGCACACGATAATGGGCCAATCCCCTTTAGACTTGGCCCAAACCCATTTTATTCAAGAGAAGTGCCAAAATTTCCTTTTTAAAAATATTTTTGCAATTGAAACCAAAAACCAGGGAAAATGGTACGCTCACAAAAACATGTTGTTTTGAGCAACAAAAATGTTCCAAAAGACTACTAAAATGTTCGTAAAAATGATGTAATTTCACTGTCTTATTTTACATTGTCTATTTACTATTTACAGAATCAAACTTGATTCAGTATATTTATTTAATTTTATTACTTATTTGATAAAATAATAGTCATTTCCAGTCTTGGTTTGTAAAATTTATTATCTACTTTGTAGATTTTTAGTTCCACTCTAATTTTCAAATGATCTAATTTGAAAATATATTCAGTCAAGCATCGTACGCAACAACATGCAACTTAAAATAGAGCGGAAGTAATACTATTCTGGCCCAACAATAGTTCAGAATTATTTACAGTATTTATGGTTCTCTATTTTAAATAAATAGTAGGTACGAGTTTAAGCACCTATAATTAAAACCCTCTAATTTATCTTTCTTTCTAACTTATTTACTTCAATAATGTGTGATGGTCGTAAACGACCGAGTAGGCCGACCTAGCAGTCGGGTGTGACTACTAAAGGGTGTCAAGTATGAGGGATGAAAGCTAGAGCAAATGGGCTCGCACATCGGGTGCTGACACCTGAATGTGGTTTGGTTCAATCAACTCGGTAATAGCTGGGCCCCACTCGTGTGGTACCAAGTTGGCTCAGGGCCAGGTAAAGCTATGTACGTACCCTCGGACCGTCCATCAATTTGTATATTATTCAGTCTCACAATAATATTCTACTTTACTATTAATTTAACATGGTTATTCTTTATTTCCTTTCTTTAAATATTCTCATTGATTATTAAATAAAATAAAGTAGTATCGTACTTTAAATTAGCAGCCACAAAAAAACTCAAGAAGAAGTTTAAGTAATTAACTTTTGATTGAATAACTGCTTGAGATGATATCATCAACGTATTATTAATCTAGAGGTTATGGGTATAAATATTGATGTTACTAACTTTTAAAAAATTAATATTATTAGCAAACAAATTTTGCTTGGGAGCTTGCATTTTGTCAAGAAGTTCCCATTACTCGTTTTGCATGGTATCAAACAACACGGGAAGGGAAACTACACTGTTAAGGGTGATGATTGATTCTTGACCAAAACTTTGAAGGAATATTCCCTTTTGCTTTCCTATATACTTCCTTTTTTTACACAAAAAAAAAATATTTTTTAAATTTGTTTCAAAATAGTTTTCTTATTTTAAACTTTTCGTTAAAGAAAATGAATTTGTAGTCCAAAATTCTTATCTTTTAACCAAATTCTAACTACATAATTTTCACCATTTAACATCTTTATATGGAGTACGCACTGGGTTATATTTTTCTTAATATTCGTGAAGTTAAAGTGAGTAAATTAATTTGGGAGAAAAAGACTATTCTCAAAAATATTATCTAGGGCCTAACTTGATATCCTTGTTAATATATTGAAAGTTATGTTTTTGAAATTTGTCTATAAGTAAAAGAAAAAAAATTTGAACCACTCTTTACTTAAGAAACAAAGAACAAAAAAGTTTTGGAGTGATCCAAATAAAATATTCTCATTGTCCCTAAATAAAAATCTGAGTTATTTTTATCAAGATCCTGATAATTTTTATTTACTTATGTTCTTTCATTGTTTATTTGTTACAGTACAATAACATAAAATAGTCATGTATGCATAATATTTTATTAAGTTTTTAAATATGTAAATTTTATTATATGAACTTTGTAATAAAATATATTTAAAAAAAGTAAATTTTACGTCCAAAATTTCTTCAGAAATTTTATTTTAGGACGAAATTAAAAAGTAATTAAAAGAGAATACATATAATTAATGAAGGGACTAATGGGAGCATATGCTCCCTATATTACTTAAAATTGCCTAAGACACTTTACAGCACTTACAACAACGTATGTAACTTCATTTTAATTCCCTCCACACCGTCAATCAAAATCAACGGCCATTTCTCAATCATTTCCCATTATTCTCCCCTCTTGGGGCACCTTTCCCTTCCACTATAAGTAGACCCACACAAACCCACCCTCAAAAACACACAATTTATATCACCCATTCATTTCTCAACCAAAACAAAACAAAACATAGTATGGGGAAGAGAAGAGGGTTTTGTTGCTTTGGGTTTTGGAAGAGGAAGAAGGGAAGTGATGATGGTCATGAGAGGGAGGAGGGCGATGACAACGGGCACGATGTCGCGGTCGCGAATCAGTACAAAGTCCGACCAACCGACGAACGCGACGGGTACGATTATTATTGCATGGCTGACGACCCTGAAATCGACATCAAAGCCACCGCTTTCCTCAACATCAAGAAACAGCAGCTTCGAAACAACGGCTCCTCCAAAACCGACGACGTCTCCAAATAACGCGCTTATTTTCTCACAAATTAAACAAATATTCATCTTGGCCCCTTTCTGTGCATCCGTGAGTTAATTTGGTCGATGTATATTGTATTGAGTCAAATTAGTCTATGTAGCTAAAAATACAAATAAAAGTTATTCCTTATGATAAAATTTATCTTAACACTATTCTTTATATGCCGAGTTAGCATGTTAGATGACATCACCACCTAGGTAGCCAATGTGTCAGTTAACGTGCCAATTTAGCATTTCAAGAATATGGTTAAGATAAATTTTGTTAGAGGTACTAACTTGATTTACATTTTTTAGCTAGATGAACTTATTTGATTCAATACAATATACATAAACTAAAATAATTTAGGAGTGCATTAGAAGAAACTAAAAATAAGTATTAACTGAATTATGGAAGTATATATATGTCTATATAGCTAGCTAGCGAGTGCAATAACGACACAAATGTTCTCATTTTATTTTTCTATCTCAACCATATAAATATTTAAAATAACAATATGTATCACTTGTATTTTACCGTACATGCTTGTTCATCTCTAATGTTGCTACATAGTTACACGCACAATGGTATTATTGTTCTTATTAATGTATTGATTTTTATATCCCCTAATAAACATTACTTCTATTATACAAACCTTATGCATGTAATGCAGTTTTTAAGGGCATTGGAAATACCCGTGAAGCCCTGGGCTTAAAAACCTTCTGTCTCTGCCATGTAAGCTTTAACTTACCTCACAGTTTCAGTAGAAATGAGTTTGAAGCCCCGGGGCTTCAAACCTTCATTTTTAATATTTTAAATATACATCTTCTAAAATTAAATTAATTAATTATTTAAAAGAATCGTAAGGAGAATAGTTCATTAAAAAATTATATTCATTAAAAAAATATTACATCCATAAAAAATTACATTCATTAAATAAAAAAAATTACATTCATTTAAAAAAAAATACATCCATAAAAAAACAAAAATACGATAAATTACTGATTATTTGAGCGACTGAAGATATGTTCGATCAAATTCGCCGTTAGTGCATTGTGAACCTCTCGGCTTCAAATTTCATGGTGGTTTCTACGTTTCTTTTCTTCGTCGATTTCTTCGCACATAGGCACCTCCTTGTCCGGGTTGTAATGACAAATCACAAACTCGTTGTCCTCTACGATCATATTATGAATAATAATATATGCGTACATGATATTCCTCATTTTTGTTTGAGAAAAATATTTGGACGGACAATCTAAAATGTGTCACTTAGCCTTCAAGACCCCAAAGGCTTGTTCAATACTTTTTCTCGCTGTTTCACGAGCTTTTTTGTAGGTCTAGCGTTTAAGACTCATTGGTTCGGAGAGGGATTTGACAGTCGTAGAATAATTTGGATATATTCCATTTGCCAAATAATATCCACGCTTGTAAAACGTCCCTCTAAGCTCAAAAGACGAGTTGGGTGCGGTCTCATTAATCCAATCGTCAAAAATAGACAATTGATCGAGAACATTGATGTCGTTGTTCGAGCATGCGAAACTGAAAAAAGTGTGCAAACACAAAACCACAAGTCATTTGAAGTAACAACTTCAAGCATGATAGTAGGCTTGGGATGACCCACCCCCCCTCGGGAGAACTGACCATGCCACGCAGTGGGATAGTTTTTTCATTCCCAATGCGTGCAATCAATGCTCCCAAGCATGCCGACAAAGCCGTGTTTAGCGGCATGCCTTGCGTGTAACTGCTGAATGTCGCTCGCTGTAGGCTTACATAAATATTTTTTATGATAAATTCGAATAATAGTTTTAGAAAATTTATAAACACAGAACTTGATGCTCGGAGCCGACATCTTCAAGTATTCGTCGAGCAAATCAGATGTCATCCCGTAAGAAGCCATCTAACGAAGCGCGGTAGTGCACTTCTGGACACTGTTAAACCCACTTAGCCCTCTCGCATCAAAACGTTCGGTGAACCAAGGCACCTCGCGTTCAATATCAGCAAGTATGCGTAAAAATAGAGGACAACTCATCCGGAAACGATTACTAAAATTCTCTGGTGTATAAGCACACAGAGTATTGAAGTAGTCGTTGAGAAGTGGAGCGTGGGCAGCCGCTCGATCCTGATTTAAATGTTATCGTCGGGTTCGGCGTCGGGAGGATTCTGCTTCTTGTTCTTCGCCTTGCTGCCACCATTGATTACAACTCGTGGCGTAACAACAAAAAATGAGAGCTCTTTTTTCATCATCAGATGAAGATGATTCCATTTTTAAAATATTTCTAGAAATAAATATAATAAATAGAAAAATATTTGAAAGAATATTTGTTAGCATTATAGAGAGAAGATAGAGAGAGATGTGTGAGAGATATGTTTGTTTTGATTGAATTTATAGGTTTGTTTTGAATTAAATTTTTTTGGTGGGTAATGGCTCTTTTAGCCGTTGGGGAGGGTTGGGAAGTGGGCTACGTTGCGTCAAATTTTTGACGCAGGGAACGCCGCCATGGGGGCGGTGTTTAACGCCCGTTAGGCATCAACGGGGGGCATCAGCCCCATTTCCACTGCTCTAATAGATGGTCTCCACCAAAAGAGATATGCATGCATTCACTTTTAAGTAATTTAAGATAAGTGAAAAATGAAAATAATGCAATTAAAATTTGGTTAGGGGATTTAAAGAATCATTTTTCGTTATTCAAAAAAAATGCAACTTCTCTCCTGGCTTACGTGGTAGGAAGCCCACTTTCTAAAATTCATGGAGAATTTCACCCAAGTTCGAGTCTCAACAAAGAAAGAAGCGTTGACTCTTTCTACGTCATTAAGTTGAAAAATATATAAACAAATACTACATTGTAATAGAGTTATTAGCATTTAAGAAGAACACAATTCTTAGGTAAGTTGGGTGATTTTGGTCTTTTTTTCATTCTTTTAAAATTATAGCAATAATATGCATTCCTCTTTTATTTTAGGAAAAATTATCTCCAATAATTCTCTCTTTTCGCGCTCTTTCAAAAATAATATCACTTTTTACTGTCATCGGAGATAATCTCACATTATTTCTGCATGTGTGCGAGTTTTGGGTCGCCGTTTCGGAAAAAAAATATTGTACCATTTTCACAACTTTTGAATTACTATTTTGGGGAAAAATTTGTACCGAATTATAAAAAATCACATATTAGGTAGTTCCATTTTAGAAAAAATAATATAGGCAATAGAAGATTATGAATAAATATTTTGGAGTGTTCATGAAAAAATTGTAATACAACAGAAAATGTAGTGAGTTATAAAAATAAAAATTCCATTTCAGAGAAAAATTGTTGTGTTATTTTCACAATTATTGTAATGCTGTTTCACAATAAATATTTATATAGAATTATCAAAAAATATTCACAACTTTTGTAGTGCCATTTTTAAAGAAATAATACCCATTTAGTATAAACCAAAATTCGATGTGTGTTATGAAGTAAATAAGTTAGCTCGATGTGTAAAATAATTTTTTTTAATTATTACCAGATTATCGATTATTGAAAAAGATAATTTGTTTCACTCTAAAAAACACTTAAATTTAGTATTCTTTTTCCAAATTTTTTAAAAATACATTTAAATTTAAAGTTAGAAATTAAAAAGGTGAAAAAAGAGAACTACATAAAATAATCCCACCTTTCATTTATTTGTTAAAAACGGGCATTTTTCAAAAAATATGTTAAGTGACCGTTAGTTTTTTTTAACGGCAACTCAAAACTCGTACACATGCGGAAAGGTGAGATTATTTCCGCTGATAGTGAAAAGTGTAATTATTTTTAAAAGAGCACAAAAAGGTGAGATTACTTGAGATAATTTTTGCTTATTTTTATTCTTCCATCTACCATGCATTTAATACATTGTGTACTTTTTTTTGTAGACAAATGGCGAAACAAACTCAACAAAGCATCAATTATGAATTTATATTTTTGTTCGAATAGTTTATTTTGGTTAAGTATTTAGTATTTAGACGGTATTTTTTTATGTATTCAGACATTATTTACTATTATGGACTTAGATATTCACTTTTACATTGTTTTCATAACCATTTGAATTTTTTAGTAACTGATTCAGATATTTGGTCGGATTCGGATATTCGGTTAGTTTCGGATATGTAATTGAATTGGATCCAGATATTCGGTCAATTTCGGATACGTAATCGGATCTTGATATATCCGAAACTGGAAATTATCTGTTGGTTTTAGTTTCGGATATAGAAATGTAAATATCCGTTGGATACGAATACAAATTGAGACATCCCAAAATTAAATCGGATTCAGATTCAGAAATTGCATATCCGTGGAGGATATTATACGTTTATTTCCTTACAAATTGGTGTCAAAGAGCGGAGTCTGCACCTGCAAATACTTACCGACGCCATATGCTTAATATGGTTGTATCCCAGCATATTTGCTAGAAATCGAATTCAAATGTTATTTCTTTAAAACTTTTTATCTTGTCAACTGCGCAACGCCCAATGCAATTGATTTTTATTAACTGAATCGGATATTTGGTCGCATTCGGATATTCGGTGAATTTCGGATACGTAACCGGATCTGGATATATCAGAAACCGAAAATTCTCTGTTCGTTTCGGTTTTGGATATAGAAATCTAGATATCCGTCGGATACGGATAAAGATTTAGATATCCCAAAACTAAATTGGTTTCAGTTTAGAAATTACATATCCGTGGCGGATGTTATCCGTTTACTACCTTACAAATTGGTGCTAAAGAGCGAAGTCAACACTTGATACTTACAGAGACCATATAACTAGTTCAAGTATATTTGCTAGAAATCGAACTCAAGTATTCTTAACTTGTCAACTACGGAACACCCATCGACATGGAGTTGTGTTTGAGGAGTGTGAGGGAGGCTGTGAAAGATTGAGGGCTTTGGGTGAGGTGGGGGTGAAAGATACTTTCCATTTGAGGCACACCGTACGTACAAGCGTACTTGTGCACTTTATACTCCGTATTTTGCGAACAGCTGTGGTGGCTTTGTCTCTATTTGAATGAATGAATGAATGAAGGGCAGCCATTTGCTTTATTTCTTTATCTTTTGATCTGTTCTTTGTTCTCTTATGAACTGGATGTTATGTCTCCCAATCATATCGGTCACATTTCAAATCGAAACAAAATTCCCTCTACTCTATCATCTGCCTAGCTTAACTTGCTCACGAACATATACTCTCTCCTCCCCTAAGTAAACTTAAACCAAATTACATTATTTTTTATTAATTTTTTTCATGACATGAGAGAGAGAAAAAAGATTATAATCAAAATTGGAACGGAGGTAGGGAGTAATAAAATAGTTGTGTTATTTTTTATTTTAGTATTTTTCTTATATCAAAAATATGTAATTTTAAATTAATTTCAACCAAACAACACAAATATTAAATTAAAGCACTTTATAATTTGCACCCAGCTGTAGCTAGGTTCCCTTCTGAAGGGTAGCCATGCCATTTGAACTTAATTCTTTAGGTTGTCGGTGGGTGTTTTGCAGTTGACGTGACAAAGAGTGCCAATGGGGTAAGACCAGCAACTACGCTTGGAGGAAACATGCATCCTAAGCATATGGTCTCTGCAAGTATCAGATGCAAGCTTAACTTCACTATTTGCTATCAATCTACGATCAAAGTTCAATTTATTAATACTCAGTGAACGTGTCTGACCGGGTCATGCCCTAAAGGATGGGCTCATCTTTTTTTTAAAAAAAGAAAATTCTTTAGGTTACTTTGTGAAGTGTACCTTCATTCACACATGAATAAATCGGACTTGATTCAGTACGTGGTGGACAAATCATGAACAATCAATTAGTACGGAGTGTATGTACGCTAGCTGTCAAACGAAAAAAAGGAATACATGTGCGAGTGTCATTTAGTCATGTTTAGTTAATTTTTGATGTATGTGGTTTGGATTATGCTATGTGTACCCAAAGTTTGTACCCCAATTTGTACCCCGCAGTTTTGCACCAACACTTTGTGTTGGTGTAAAACTAATTTTTGTTAAACGTACCAACATTTGTGTCCGTGTGAATATTTATTAACGCACCAACACTTGTGTCGGTGTAAACCATCGAAATGTTTGTGCAAACCTGTGGTGCACAAATGGGGTATATTTTTTGGTGTAAGTGTAGCATCGTCCATGTGGTTTTGAATTTAATGAGAGAAAAAAAAGTGAACCATGCTAGGATTTCACTAAGAAATGTATTCTAAATAATACCTTAAAGGGATGCATTATTACTTTCATGATTCACACTGGCATAAAATGCTAATGTAATAAAAAAATTACACTCACATTTTGTGTCATTTAAAACCATTACAGTAGTATGAAATGTTAGTACATGTCTTTGGAGTATGATGGGTATATCCTTATACCCGATCCGGATAACCGAAATGGACAGGTCACAACATGACCGGTCACTTTCTTCAATCACCAAATGAGGTTAACTCTTCGATTGGGACGAGTCAAAAGTTGACCGGTCACTTTCCTTAAAAAAGTGACCGGTCACATTTTGGACGATAGCCAAAATGTCACCTAAAGTTACGAAGAATATTCAGGAAGACCAAAGAGGCGGGTTGAGCTCGAGAAATGACCGGTTAACCTTTGAGAAAAGGTGACCGGTCATATCATCTTACTTGACAAACATTGGTCCAGTCTCTCAGGCATGGTGAACCACGTCAAAGATCGAGGGACCACCCCGTCGTTCGTCCATCACGAGGCAAACAACGAAAGGGATATTTGTCATCTTGCAGGGTTGATTGGATTGAGAATATCCATGTTATAGTCATTGGTTGAACAATGCTTCTTGGTTGTATTAGTAGCAAGTCTATGATTGAACAGTGATTAGATTATGTACAATGGCCTTCCTCCGGGTTTCCTATTTTGTCCATGGGTGAACAGGGAAAGGTCACAAATCCTCCTCTATAAATATGATGATATTGGATAGAGGAGGGGATCCATTCTTTATCTCACTAAAAAAGTACACTCTTGAGACGGAGTAAGAAATATAATTCGGACTGAGGAGATTTACCCAGTCTAGGTCGTACTTTGTATTCTTATAGTGTGTTTTATATTACGAGTTGAGTGTGTCCAGGTGACATCCGGTCAACCCACCCAGCTATATTTACACCATCAGAGTACAAAGTGAGATACTACCTCCGTCCCATTGTCTTTGTCCATATTTGACTTTTAGAACTGTTCATCTAAGCACTTTGACTCATCAAATTCTCTTAATGTGTAAGCCTAAAAATATTCATGTGTGATCTTGTTTGATTCGTCTTAACATATAGATTATTAATATATAATTTGTATAATTTTTTAATATACAAATTACAAGATAAAATGGATTAAAGAAGTGCATTGGATGGTGTGCCAAAACGTAAGTGGACAAACACAGTGGGACGGAGGGAGTATAATTTTTAGGGTGCAAATAGCTTAATTCAAAAAAGTTACACCCCAACCTTATGGTCTTATATACTCCCTCCGTCCCGGAAAACATGGGAGTTTTGCTTTTAAAGAGGGATTTAAGGGAAGTGTATTTTGGTATTGAATTTCCAAAAATGTCCTTTGATGTGATGGATAAAAGTATGATTTGATGGATAGATTATTAGTAAAAAGGTATGATGTGATAGGTAGGGTATGAAAAAGTAAAGGGTAAAAGTGACTTTTTAATAAAAATGAGAATTGTTTTTTAGGACGGATGAAAAAAGAAAGGGGAAAGGTTTTCAGGGACGGAAGGAGTATTAAAATTTTGGTCGGTTGAGAACAACGGAGAGAGTATCTAATAAAATTAAATACTTACATATAAAGTTGAGATTCACTTTCTAATCTAAAAGCTTGAGCTGATAGTAGATATTCACCCTTTTATATATGCTAATAATATTTAATTATTTTTTAAGATGTGGAAACCTTCAACACCTCCCATGGAAATTAGTCTGACCTAGTTAGCACTTGAACAAACGAGTTTCGTATCTCAATCTCTTATTACTAATCTACACAACAGGCGTTCACATCTCAATCTCTTATAGTCAATTCAACCTACATCACGGGTGGGTAGCTCATATCGCTAAAGCCACGTCCAAACAAGCAGGAAAAATCGAACTCAGACCGAACCTGCTCTGATACTATAAGTAGAGCTTCACCCTTTAATATATGTTTTTGGTATTTCATTATTTTTTTGATGTGGGATACTCCAACATCTTATGGTTATTTTAGACTATGTGGTATGGTAGCTCAAAAAATGGGGGCGATGAGTGGTGATTGGATATAAAAATGTACTCCATATGATGCAAATAATAAAAATATGTGTAATGTGGTAGATGTGAAGAGGGGTGATGAAGTACGAAAATGTACTGTTAATTCTTTATTGGTTTGAAATTAAAAAAATAAAAAGTAGGGGGGGGGTCTTAGGGGCCACCCCTGGGACACGCTATTGAAGTTGGTGCAGCAAAAATGGGAGATGAAATTCTATTGAAATCGTCCGAAAAATTGTCAAAGGACAATATCTAAATTGGAATTATTGGGTTGCGTTTTCTTTTCTAATTATATTCGGCCGGTTGTATGTAGATACACGTACAACCAGATGTATAATACGGAGTACTTTGTATCTGTACTAAAAGATTACGTCGTTCAAAGCGTCATCAAAAGTTCTACAAAGTAAGACATGATAAGAATATTTTATTTTACCAAATAATCAATAAAATTAAACTAAGCTTCCTCCGTCTAGAGAGTTTAATTTTATTGTCCAAAGAGTCTTACCTTGCCCGGGGTGTCAATTCATTAATGTTTGGATCATATGTGCTTAACGTACTTTTGTTAGGATCTTATATTCAGACCATACTATGCCTTGAGACCTTCACATAAAACGTGTCCAAAATCGACCAAAGCTACCACAATAATTCCAAATCATATGAGCTTAACGTACTTTTGTTAAGATATGATACGAGGTGTATCGGATACGGAAGACTTTGAGCGTCTTCAAGCTCTAGAAACTTGGTGGGAGAGAGAGAGAGTGTTTAGGGTTTTTAGGGTTGTATATTGATGATGAATTATGGAGGAGTACATCCCTTTTTATAGGTGAAAGTAAAAACCCTAATCCTAATGAAACTAGGTTATCTATCCTGACGGTTCAAAAAAAGCAACGAGGTAAAGAACCATAAAGACATCCTCGAAGGAGCTTATAATTGTGCTCACCTAGGAAAATCTAAATTACATAATTAAAAGGATAAAAGAGATAATGATATTAAAGAGAACAGTCCCGTTGCCACCCCGGTGGCCTTCGCGCTCGTTGACTGCGTCTTGCCGGCTCCAAAGCCGGTTCATCTATTGACACGTTATTTCGCGCTTCCGGCGTGGTTGTTGGCGCCATAACACTATGCCTTTGAGACCTCCACATAAAATGTGTCCAAAATCAACCAAAGCTCCCACAATAGTTCTAAATATGTGTAAAAAGTCATCCCTTAGTCGGGGTACCAATTCACCAAAGTTTAGACATATGTGCTTAACGCACTTTTGTTAAGATATTATATTGAGACCATACTATTCCTTGCGATCTCCACATCAAACGTGTGCAAAATCGATGAAATTACCCACAATACTTACAAATATGTCTAAAAAATCATACTTTGTCCGGGATATCAATTCACCCAAGCAAGAAGTGATAAGAAAGTAGTACTTCCTATTTGTAATAAATTAACCCAAAAAACATCAAAAACCAAAGCAAACCCACGGTTGTAATTTCACAATTTCAGACGGTTGGTTGGTAAAAGATTCACCCAAGGCAAGAAGAGTATCAATTCAATTTGCCCAAAACATTGATTGCTTTGTAATTTCCTCTCATCCAATCCGCACCGTCAACCAAAATATAAAAGCCTTCAACGTAATCTTTACTTAGCTTAATCAATCATATAATAATATCATCCGATCCCCTTAGCCCACATTCCATCTCCTCCCCAACTTGCATCTCCATTTGGAAATTAATACCGCGTGAAATCCCCCCNCCACACACCACTTAATTAGTTCTAACCAAGCAACATAAAATCTAATTTCTTCTCCAATAATATTTTTATATATATCCCCACAAATAAAGTATACACAAAAAAACACTATTCAATGGGGAGGAAATCTGGGTTTTCTTTCTTGGGGCTGTTCAGGTTGAAGATGAGATCAAAGAGGGAACAAGAAGAAGAAGAGTGTTACAACGAGAGGAGCGTAGGCCGGGGGTCGGTGACGAAGGCGTACTATAGAGTGTGGCCGAGCGACGAAGACCGCATCAATTGGGTGGCCGATCCCCACATCGACGCCAAGGCCACCGCCTTCCTCGAGAGCAAGCGCCGCCTCTTCCGGGGCCGCGTTGCCGCCGCCGACAACGACGATGCTTAATTAATTAATTACACTATCAATTATTTATTTCATTTTATGCGTGTTTAAATCACACTATATCATGCGTACATATATATATTCTTTCTCATGTATTGATCTCTCAGCTCCATTGATTTAAGATTGATTGTTAGCTAGTTATATTAGTTCAACTACTCATCAGTACAATTTGTTTCTTTCATTTGCATATTAGTGGCACGTTATGTGTAGTACGTACTCCATGAATTATTATGAATTATGAATATATGTGTGTACATAAAATTGTTTTTTGGATTTTGTTGCTTTATTCATTGCGACAAAAAAAAATTGTGATGACCTTGTCGAAATCCTTGATCATATGGTTCCTCCTTTAATTTGGGAAAGTACAAAATCACACGGCAATTTTGGGATTTTGATATTTTGTAGAAAAATATTATTGGGAACATTGTTTTACTAACTCCGTCACAAAAAGATTTACACGTTTTGACTAAAGTTGAAATTAAGGGAGGGATAATTTTGTGTTGACTTTCCAAATATACTCTTGATGTGATGGGTAAAAGTAGGATGTGATGTGTAGATTATTAGAAAAAATGTATGATATGATAGGTAGGATTTGAAAAAGTAAGAGGTAAAAGTGGTTTTTTAATAGAAATGGATAGGAGATTGTGAGACGTAATTTTGTTGAAAGGTGTAAATCTTTTTGGGACGGGGGTATATATTAAAAGGTTCTCTTTGAGTACAACTGTACAAGTGGTCTCCCTCAGTCCCCTGATTATATAGGAAGAATAGAAACCAAACTAGGAAAGTTTGGGATGAAGGACATCATTACAACTTACAAGGGACAAGATAGGCGTTACCAGAATTCGCAGAGTTACTCCTCCTGAGGAGACGAGTTAGTTCGGGGTTTCCCCCCTCCCCATTTGATCAAAAAAACTAGGAAAGTTTTGCTCTTACCATTATACCATTATGCTATTATTATCCTAACCAAGAGTTAGAACCCAACATCTCCAACCTTTAAAATGTAAAGTTCGTTGTAGCAATATGAGCTAAATCAAACGTTTGGTATTTATAAGCAAAACATAATATATATTATGTTTTAATACATGTCGTGTTCTAATTTTTTTTAACAAAATTATATACATCTAATTGTAATGCTTTATATTTTTCTTTAATTAAACTTCGTATTATTTATAATTATAGGCATACTTATGCTATTGAAAATATTTTTTTATATTTAAAAGTAGTTCAAAAAACTTAGAAGTTTTTTAAATTAAGCATAAATATGAATATTTTGTACCAAGCTATGGGTCGTTGACCTGAGTCAATTCGGTTCGACCGGTTAACCCTTCACCCAGTTGCTAGTTGGGTTTGACGTCCCATCTGGTTTCCAAAACATTGCCGAATATCCAAAATTGTTAGTAAAAAATCAAATGATTATTATAAAAGGAATGTGAAAGTGAACATCGAAATCTATAAAACTGAACAGCGTTGAATACGTAAAAAAATTATTGTCTAAATAGTACTTGTAAATACTTAACCAAAACAAATGATTCAAACAAAAATATAAATTCATAATCGACCAAGTACTTTATGGAAGTAATGGTAAGACACTAAGGTTAGAGACTTAGAGTGTAAGGTATATTTTTTGGATGTATGGGCCAAGTATATATGTATAATAGGCTGGGTAGAGGATTATATATTAATTAAAATAATTTTAATTCCGTATTCAAATAAACAGATATTCATATAAACTACTACGTATTATTTAAACGGATGTATATCCGAATCAGATATACAATTACCAAATCTGTATCCGTTTAGTAATCAGATGTCCTTAAACGGATATGGATAATATCCGTTTAAAACGAATGCGAATTATTCCCGTTTCAACGCATTCGAATGTAGAAGGTAATCAGATTTTTTGATTATCCATTGACAGCCCTATGGATATATATGTTTTGGATATAGTGAGAATGAAATCTTATGAAAGAAATAAGAATGCACGTGGTGCATTAGAGAGTTTAGTCTAAGGGTCATAAAAATAGAAAAATAAGCAAAGTATTGGAAAAACGAGGTGGCATTTTAGTAAATAAGTGGAAATTTTAGCACCACTGCAAAGTTGCACTACCATAATGTAAATATGCATCGTGATGGACAAAAAATACACTAGTAATAATTCAAAGATAAAACTACACATATTATGTCTCTACTTTGGGTAACTTTTTTATATAAAAAAAGAATGAACTCAAGGACCCCTCAGACCCAACATGGCATAAGAATATTGAGAAGAAGAAAACTGATAGGACCTAGGGGTGGGTAATCGGGTCCAGGAACCGCGAGTCGGAACCGGACCGCCAGGTTCGGTCCGAGTTAGGTCCGGGTCGCTTTTTCAAAAATTTAAAACGGTCTGGGTCGGTCCGGTCTTTATAGATTTTAGGGTCGATCTGGTTCCCCATTTTGAAATTTTTTGGAACCCAGACCGGACCATTTTTTTAAATACCAATATTCTTTTTAATTCCGTATTATTTTTAGTAAATATAAGGATACACGGTATACCCACCTATTTGTCATTGTTTTATTTTCATGCCCCTCGTTGTCATTATTTATTTTCATTTATTCCTCTTTTTTGTGTTGAATGACTTAAAGCTTTTGATAGCTTTTTTTTAATATAATACGGAGTAATTCTTATCTCTTGGTACCAAACATGTCAAAGTAATGAGTGAGGAACTGGACAGTGGACTTCATATTATCTCTTGGTACCAAACATGTCAAAGTACTTCATATTAATATTTGTGCCCGAGCTCTAGGAACTGGACAGTGGACGTGTGGCGCAATTATTCACACCATCCAATTACCCTTTGAACTTTGAACTTTGAAGGCATTATTCTATAATTTCTATTTGTTTTGGAGAATGTCAGTATCATGATAGATTCGGACCCGTTGACCCGTGGAATCGGCCAGTTTCAAACAAGCCGGGATAGGTCCGGTTCCAATTTTAAAATTTTGAAAACTCGTTCCGGCCCGGACCATCGTAATAAAAACTAGGGGTGGGTTGGAAAAACCGAAAACCGAAAATCGAACCGAAATCGATCGAAACGAGCTAGTAAAAAAACCGAACCGAAAAAACCGAAACCGAATGTAAAAAAAACAAAATCAAACCGTTAGTGTTTGGTTCCGTTTTGGTTTTCACTCTGAAAAACCGAACCGAACCGAATAAACCGAACATTCTAAGATACTTCGCTTTATTTATATGAATATATGTGATATGTAGAAAAATCATAGAAATATAAATGCAAATAAATTACTAGTCGATTTAAATTATTTTCTTATCTATTAATTTAACATTCTAGCCAAATTATTATAAACTTTAAAAAACATAAGAATATATATGAACACCAATAGCTAATCCTAATAAGAATTATATTAAGATTAAAAATTGATAGGCGTAATTTACATATTTACATAAAAAATACTTTATTTGATGTTATGATGAAATTGAAAGTATTATACAAAAAATATAAATTCTTCGTAATTGATTTTACATATGATGTTTTTGGAAGTATTTAGAATCTTCTAAATGTTTGTTGGCACTCCACACATCTTTTTTATGTAAAATTAAACTAAAAGGAGCAATAACCTTCCGTTTGGTTTTTTCTTTTTGTGTAAAAATCAAACAAAAAAACCAAAGCTAACACTACATATTTTTATTGTTTTATCGAGTTAGTGTTTTTATAATTTGTTAATGCTTATAAATTTCTACTTTTATAAACCGAAAAAACCGAAAAACCCCGAAATAAAAACCGTAAAAAACCGAACCGAATAACCAACGGTTTACATTTTTTTATGCAAAACCAGACCGAACCGAACCGCCAATTTAACTTCCGTTTTTTCTTTGGTTTTGGGTAAAAACCGAACCGCCAAAATCGAACCCACCCCTGATAAAAACAAGGCGAATCAGATTTATACAAATCTTGGCTCGGACCGGCCCGTGCCCACCCCTAAACTATCGGCAATATAATCATCTTCCTAGATATTTGTATAAGATGTACGGGGTAAACAACTACAATAGCGGATTACGAACGAATAAATTAAGAGATAAATTAAACACGCTTTTCGAATCTATGTTCTGTTCCGAAATGACACTAGATGCTCTCCTTGTTCAAATCTATTCTATCCCTCTCAAAGTAATTTCCACACTACAATGGAGTAAATTTTTTTATCTTTTTCAAAATTATTGTATTTATAAATTAGTATAAAAATAAAAGTAAAAATAGTTCTTCCGTCTAAATTTTCTAGTTACTATGATGATTTCATGATACTTTTTGTTTACTTTTGTATTTTCGTTAATCATTTCATAAAATAAAATTATTTTATCCCATCTTATTTCGTAAAATGTAACTTTTGATGTAATTTTGAAATACTCCATCCGTTTCAAAATAATATACACAACTTTTATTCGGGGCTCCCGATAACTTTTATTTGTTTTCACATTCTTATTGATTATTTGATAAAATAAAATATTACTACATCCGTCCCAGAGTATTTGTCCACTTTCATTTTTACACACCATCCAATACACTTTTTTTAATCCATTTTATCTTGTAATTTGTATATTAAAAAATTATAGAAATTATATATTAATAATCTATCTGTTAAGACAAATCAAACAAGATTACACATGACTATATTTAGGCTTACACATTGAGAGAATTTGATGAGTCAAAGTGCTTAGATGAACAGTTCCAAAAGTCAAAACTGGACGAATACTCTGGGACGGAGGGAGTATTATCACCACTTAGGGGCTGTTTGTTTCAGCCTCTTAATGGTTCAGATGTCTGAATGGTTCAGCACTTAATGGTTCAGACTGCTTGTTTCAACTTCTTAATGGTTCAGAAGTCTGAATGGTTAAGAGATTTGCCTCTGAATGGTTAAGTATTATACAGAGTCTGAATGGTTAATACCTCTTATCTGAATTGATCAGACGTTTGCCTCTGAATAGTTAAGCAATATACTAGCTCTTAATGGTTCAGACCTCTTACTGGTTCAGCACTTAATGATTCAGACCTCTTACTGATTCAGCACTTACTCATTCAGAAGTTGCCAAACAGCCCCTTATTTCCGCGTGAGAGGAATATAATCATACTCCGGTATATTATTATTACACCCCAATCATCATTAAAATAAAAATAAACGCTTCGAAAGCATTCTTCTTGGTAATTGCTCTCATTCAACCCCCACCGTCCGCTAACTCATTAAACGCGTCAATCCCTCTCCTTAAATTCCCATCACATACAAACTCTCACAAGCCAAACACCCAAAAGCACAAAAACTCTAAAGCCCTCTTTAATTAATTAAACTCTATCAACACCCTAATCATCATCATCAACACCCTAATCATCATCATCATCATCATCCAATTAAAGAATATGGGGAAGAAGAGATCACTGTTAGGGTTTTCTTTCCTTGGATTGTTCAAACTCAAGAGGAAGAGGGCGTGGAGGGAAGAAGAAGAAGAAGATAGTTATGAGAGGGGAGAGAACGGCGTGTCGGTGGTGACAAAGTCGTACTACAGAGTACGGCCGAGCGACGAAGACCGGATCAACTGGGTGGCCGACCCAGAGATTGACGCCAAAGCCACCGCTTTCCTCAACAACATGCGACAGCAGTTTCATCGCGGGGTCGTCGTAGACGACCAATAATAAGACCATGTGCAGTCATGCATGCATAAATAAGACGATGCGCACACATGCATATATGTAGCTGATGATTAATTAAGTAGTTTGATTTATTATGAAATTAATTACTACGGAGTACTATATGTTTTCTTCGTTTTGATCAGTTTTAATCTAATGATATGTCACGTAGTGTTTCATTTGACTATATATGGACTTGATTCTTATATTACTAGTAACCGAGAATCCTCTATCTTCATATAATCATATCTGATTCTCTTCAATTCGTTGTTAAGTTGTTCACCAATCCTCATCAGCAACTCTACGGTTAGTAATCAGTATTAATCTTAGCCTCACCTATCAAATCTTGATTTATTTACAATTGTTAGACATATAGTACTAGGGGTAATTTATCTAAATAGGACTAAAACATAATGACTTTTTCAATATAGGACCATATGTTTTTATTTCCCAATGTAGGACCATTAGTCATTATCTATTAGTCATTATTCAACTAAATGTCCAGCATCACTTGGACATTATTCTTCTCACTAGTCATTATTAAGTCCTATTTAGGGAATAAAAAAGTTTAAGTCCTACATTGAGAAATGACTTATGTTTTAGTCCTATTCAGTGCAAATTTCACATAGTACTATAGTACTAGCTAGTAATATTAATACGGAGTAATAATTTATTTATATAAGGCATTTTTATAATTTATTTATATAAGCCATTTTTTGATATATATATATATATATATATATATAATTTGTATAATTAAATTTATATTCCGAATATATTTGTCAAACTCACGAATCGAATACCCTTGATTCATATTCGTATTCGATAAGGATTCCAATATTTATTCAGATTCGTATTCAGATTTGAAAAAATCGAATACAAATCACCTCATACGAATACGAATCACGAATCGAACAAAAAATATTCGATTCATTTACAACCCTAAATCAAAGTGGTGAGAAGCAAAAGAACAATAACAAAATTTCTAATCTTATTTCATCTTCTTCAGTTGTGTCTGTGGGTAACTCAAGTTTTAATTCTTTTCTTCTAAATTTTTTGGTATACTATAAATTTTTTTGGTATTGTGTAATTTTTTGGTATACTACATTTTTTTGTATGCTGCAATTATGTAATGACGCTGCATGTTTTGGTAGATTCTACAAAAAGTGTAATGGCAGTACCATGTTTAAAATATACTCCCTCCGTCCGGAAATATTCTTCCCATTTTCCTTTTTGGTCCGTCCGGAAATAATCTTCCCATTTCCTTTTTTAGTATGCTTTTTAAGGCTAAATATCAATAATACCCTTCTATTTTATCACAAATCTACTTTTTTAATACCTTTTTAATAATAAAAGGAGATTTAAAAGTTTAGAGTATGTGCATTTTTGAAAATTTTGCATTTTTTTTACTATTCCTTAATAAGCGTGCCAAGTCAACACGGGAAGAAAATTTCCGGACGGAGGGAGTAAACAAGAATTTGACTTTTCATATCATCTATTGCAAATTTTTGTTTTGGTATGTTGCAAGAATCTCAATTTTTATATAATGCATATAATTTTGTGGTATGTTGAAAGATTCTTCAATTTTTTTCATCTACTGTAACTTTTATTTTGTATGCTGCAAAAATCTGATTTTTTGGGTATATTGCAATTTTCTTTTGGTATGCTGCAAGTAGACCTGTAAACTTATATGATTTCTTTATTTGTTTTGAACAATGCGTTGATCACTTCATCTCTAAATAGCAAAAAAAACTTTAATGTTTAAATACGTCTCTTAACTCGTTAGGTCAACCCGAACCCGATAACTCTAGGTAATGAACAAGCACTCTTAGACTCAAACCTGAAGTGATCTGAACCCGAAATAACTCGAATCCGATAATGCCAAACCTGAACCCGACCTCACCGACGATTTTGCCAGGCCAGGTCTAATCACACTCATGTGTTGCACGACTCGTATTTACGTTATAAAATTATATTGGTATCGTTATTGAAAAATAGAAATAGACCATATAATGGATCAGATCGGAATATAAAGTTTTTCATTATTTTACAGCATGGATATCAAATTAATTACAAATTTTGAAAAACTTTTTATAAACAACATTACTAGTACAATTTGTGGGAAAATTCTGTGCGTTGTATACTAGAATCTTAAGTCATTACAATTTATCACTCTGGAAACTGCAAGATATACTTGTCCATGACTAAATATTGGTTTCTCTAAAAAAATCTACTTGTTTTAGAGATTAGTCTTGACTATTATTAATAGTTATTGCATATAAATTAACCACAGAAAATTGTCTTCTTTAAAACTTGAATGAAACTCTTGCATAAGATGGTGTCAATGACTGTAATGCCTCAACCTGCATATGCTACCATGCATATTGGTATCCAAACTTCCAATCACACACATTTTGAAAACAATTCAAATTCCTTATTTAAATCATTTAATTTTCAACAAAATCCATCGGAGTAATTTAAAACAAATACAGAAGCTTATATCATACATCCAATTCAAACAAAACTCGAGAATCAAGCCCGAAAAAATAATATATAAGTTATTCAAAAATATTTAGAAATCCAAATCATCAAGAAAACTCATGCACATCTCATCATCTTCATTGTCCTTTGAGATTGGATCAAGATTCATCTTGAACATAATTACTTTCGTGTAACAAAACAAACACACTGCACGCTCAGCAATGACATAGAGTGAGAAATATCTAACGTTCACCCATACACATAAATGAAATCACTAACTCGCAACATCACATCATATCATGCACACAATATAACATAGATGACATAATATTTTTGAGAAAAGAGCATCGTTTACCCCCGAACTCTTTAGAAATCGCACGATTTACACCTGAATTTAAAAAGTGCATTGTTTGCCCCCGAACTCTTCAGAAATTGTATGGTTTATCTCTTAATATTAAAAAGTGTACCAAATGCTTCTGAAAAATTTAAAACGTTACACACTTGCATTATTTCAAGTACATGGTACTTGGCCAGATAATATGCAAGTCATCCAAGTTGTTCCAGTATATAGAGAAGATGGTATTGCATTATTTCTCACAGTCAATCACAATGTGGATTACACGTACAGTTTCTTAATTGAATGAGGCACCACTAGTACAAAATCGGGCAAAAAAATCGCCTCATTTGCATCGGAGTCGCAAAAACCGATTCTAATGGTAAATAATTTCGCCAACCGGTTGTTATTTGAATCGGTTATTACAAATAACCAATTACATCGGTTATTTTCTAAAAACCGATGCAAAAGCTTTAACTCAAATATTTTAAAAAAGGTACAAGAGTCTTTTGCATCGGTTCTACGTATTAACCGATGCAAAAAAAAGCCACCACTTGCCTCTGCGTACTCTTTACGCATTTATATTCAACTTAAGCCACAAATCTAAGTATTCGACTCCACCGGCCGCGCTACCAGGACGATTCCGATCTACAGCTTGAGCCCCTCAATGTCTACTACAACGATCTGCAGCTTGAGCGCCTCAATGTCCCCCGCGACGTCGTCATGGATCTAGAGCCTGGCACCATGGATTCTGTCAGATCCAGCCCCTACGACCAGATCCTTCCGCCATGACAACTTTGTGTTCGGCAAGTCGTCCGGCGCTGGAAACAATTGGGCTAAGGGACACTACACCGAGGGCGCTGAACTCATCGACTCTGTCCTGGACGTCGTCCGCAAGGAGGCCGAGAACTCCGATTGCCTCCAAGGTGCGCGAATATACATAAACTCGTTTTTGTTTGTGTTTGATGGAGTATTTTTGCTTAAGAGTTCCTAGATCTGATGTGCCTGGAAGCGATTGCAGCGGAATTGATGGTTTAATTTTTTTGGTTTGTGTTTCTAGGGGTTCAAGTGTGTCATTCGCTGGGTGGTGGAACCGGGTCTGGCATGGGGACGCTGTTGATATCG